>JARJLF010002087.1:0-50876 GCA_029378395.1 Mycena leptocephala | reverse complement strand
GTGCAGGTATATACAAGGCTCTACAGTGTACCAGTCGCAACCTAAGTCCTATGACAACTTGAGACTCGTTTCGGTTCGGACCGCCTAGAACTTAAGTGAAGCTAATAAAGTACTTGACTCTGACTGATTCTCGCGACTTTTTCCAGCACTGTTCACTTTCAATTCTCCGACCCTCGATGTTGAATGGCAGATTCCAAAGTCCAGGATATTCCGAAGCAATTTCATTTGTTTCTTGTTTGGGGATACAATCTATGATGAATCTTAACTCATTAGTCTGTGAGGAAGTCGTCTTTTCGGATTCCGCCTGTTCGGTCTCTTCTTTCCCTGTCTTTTTGTGGGTTAGTGCTCATCCGGAAACCTCACTCACAGAGACCAGGAAACACAGTTTCCGGGGCCCCTCTTCCCAAAGATTTATTTTATTTTCCAGCCTAGCGACCTATTCCGATTTCCTAATTACATCCCAAGGTCCGTTGGTGGAAATAAGGCCGACGCAAGTTACATCTTTAACTCCTCGGAGAGGCGAAACCAGCGGGCCCGAGGGCGCCGTTCAAGTCAGCGGGCATTCTGAATTGCATTACGCAGTTTACGAACCCGACCTCTGTTTATCCGTCTGAATCTTAGAACGCCCACTCGATAAGCAAATTTCCTACCCTTCTTTTTCTAAATTCTCACCTCCTCTGGTTCCTCCCGCAAATGGCATTGAAGCCAGCTTGAGCCCGGGCCGAAGCCAAGCCATTTTTAGCCGCCAAAGATTGACTAGCTCGACTCGGCTAATCGTTGGCTCCATCATGATCAGCTCCTATCTCCAAGCTATTTCTGACTTCTCTGACTCACTCGCCGAACACTGCCGAGCTGTTGGGCACTGATTTGCACACACAAACACCTCCGGGCGAAGCCTGAATTGAAAAGTCCATAAGTAAATTTCCCGGTTTTGAGGGTTGTGTTCAGACCTTTCAACGCAATCGAGTCTGGGGGTTCTCTCCTCTCTGGTGCGCTGCTCATCACTTGCTCATCTCAACCTATATGGCCGCCGTCGAGCACCTATCACCGACCGCACGCGCGCGATCCGCTAAGGATGAAACAACATCAGCGGAGCATGATGCTCGGGTACGACATCACACCAAACTGTATAAGAGCCCATCCTCACCTCACCTCCTCTTCACGCACCCGTTCCTATTCACCTTACGATGCGTTTCATTGCCCTCGTTGCCGCCGCAATCAGCTCCTTCGCCGTCGTCTGCGCGGCGGACGCTAACGCTGCGCTCCTGGTTGCACGTCGTTGCCCGGCTGCGTGCGCCATCAACTGCCCTGATGTGGGTGATGCCGCTCTATCCATCTACTCGCACTCCCTTCGCCGCCGAGCTGACATACATGCTCGTTCCAGTGCTGCACCAACATCAACTGCCCCGACCTCTGCTGTTAAATCATATTGGTGCGGGATGCAACGACGGAGTGGAATGTGGATGGGGGGGGGAGGCGGACGAGAGAGGCTTACACACAGTGGGATCACCGATGATACGAAGTACTGGTTCGATTGTCGCTCCAAATCCAAAATCCCTGCCCCACGCACTCAGTGGCTAGCTCGAGGCCGATGTTCACCCGTTCTCTTTTCACGAAGCTGGCGAGACATTTCGTTCGTTTTCGCTTTGCTCTTTTTTGCTATACGCCCCCATGCTTAAACGGCTGTGGTATTATTTCAGGTCTTCAGAAATGGCTCATGTGCCGCGAACGATTCATCGTGCCTCTTCGATTCGAATACGACAGACCAGCATGCGCAGCCTCCGATTCGTTCAGACCTCCTTTCGCGCCATCTCGTCCGCAGAGTCAATGTTCTTCTCTGACTGATCTTGGCTGGGAAGTTTTCTTCGAAAATACTTCGTCAGACCCAACAACCTATTCGCTGGACGCATTTCGCCATTCGAGCATATTTTTGCATGAGCCCGACGTCCGAACCCCATTCCGTTTCATCAGTTCGTGGCCTGTATTATCCATATTCCATATTCTATGTGGACGTGCTCATGATCAATGAGACGCCGCAGGTCCCACGCATGAATTGAGGGCGTATGATCTTATGTTCATTCCCATATCCCCACAGCGCGAGGCCAAAAGAGAGTCGCACCTCAGGGTTAGGTGGGACGAACCAACGTGCATGACACCGCGTCGCCGACCCGCGAATCAACATTGCACAGAATCTCGTGTGCACACGGGCTGCAAGGGTGAGGGGTGAGAATTTAGTTCCGTTCCAATGCAGACCAGAACAGCGAAACTGATACACTCCGGAAATTCCCACTCATCAGAATTCGTCCGCATGCTGAGCAATCAAGTTGCATAAACGGCTGAAGGTGCGGTAGGTAACTAAAGGTAAAATAAAGTATTATTATTGGCGACCCGCAAGGGATCATGTTCCTTGAGTCTTGCGTTCATCTCGCCGACTCGCGGACTATAAAGATCTTGCTGGACTGCCATGGCTTCACCAGACGACGGCTGAACAACCTGTTCAAACTCACGAGGTTCGGTAGGTTGCAATCTCCTTGAGTGACGTCGTTTTTCCCCTTGCTCCCTTGCTGCAGTCCAGTCCCTGGCCACCGTCTTCACGGCTTCAATTTAACCTCTTACCCGCACTTTCTCGCTCTATTTCATGCCCACCGACTGCAATCTCAGCTTCATACTGCAACTCGGGTTGGGTGCGCGGTGCACAGCTGCGCACGTTACCCCCATCATATCTCATTTTGCAGCAGGCCAGGATTCGATTCCCTGCGCCCGAATTGATCGTCCGAAACAGGGTTTTTTGGCAGCGTTTTCGAGCCTCGGCTGGTGCGCTTCGAGTCGCTATGTTTTTCTCTGATTGAATTAGCTGCAGTCAAGCACAATTCATCCGAGCTACGGTCACGGATGTTCTCCTTGCTCCACCCACCAGCGCGTCCTAATGTGATGTGTGCTGCGCACTCGCACTCCACGTACGGAAAAGCCCTGGCAATGCACGGCCTTGAAATTCGAGACCATCTGAACTACTTAGTATCTGAACTGTTGTTTAGCTGTCTATATGCAGAGCGTAAGTCGGAAATCAGGATTGGCGAAACATACAACTCATTTCTTCAATCAAAATCGCCTATTCATGACCGAGAATTCAACTTCATAAAATGTGAAACTGTGCGGAAAACATCGCTTGTCTTAAATTGGTCTTAAACTTCTTGTCCTAGCCGAATCGCATTACGTTGCCTTTGTGGCCGCACCTGAGCCTGTTGTTCATTCTTCAGTTCCGACTTTACACAGTTTTTGTTTCTCAACTAGGAAGCTGGTCACTGCAAATTCAAACTCCGCTACATCCTCTTCATAAAATTCTCCATGTCAGAATGTGCCACATTACACTCACGTCCCCTGGCACAGGATTTCATGCGCCGCGGTCCACTGTCCGATGTCCCATATATCACGAGTGTTTGCCATCTGTCCTGAGTCAGATGCCAGGCGTTTATCATCACCCTCCTTGACTGCGAGCGCCGGCCGAATTCCAGGTCTGTGGAGCACTGCAATGCCAGACGTAAATTTTACCACCTCCAAGCATTTTTGTTTGAAGATTAGTCGATGACAAGTGTTGCCTCAATGTTCCAAACTTACACACAAGGTCAGGATAAAGTTCTCAAACAGAATATCTTGCCAAGCCGGGGCAGTAAGACGGAGGCTACCAGTGACACACATAGCCCGTGAAAGGTGAGAGACAGACAGCACGGAGCGCCGTGAACCGCGCGCTTGGCATTACGATTGCCATCTTCATTGTAGTCCACATCTTCTTGTGTTCAAGGCGCAATTGCCGATTCTTGTTCATATTTGACTCATTGCAGAAGTGTCACCCGCCACTGGCGTTTTTTCCGTTGGCCACCCCTGCGGCTCATAGTGCGCAGGTCAATGTTCACGTTCATGTTTTCGTATCAAACACAAGAGCACCACGGTGGGGGCTAAGGTGCCCCTTGGTTAACGATCTCGTACTTCGCCGTCACAGTGTGCACTGACAAGGGAGTTTCTATCCCCGAGATTGTTCTTATTCTTCCTTGGCAAACTGCGCCACCGCTCGGCAATTTGGTAGGCAACTCGGACGCAAGTAAACTCCGGGCGTTCGTTCAAGCGCGGGATTGGCAGTTGGCCCACATATAAGAGAGAGGTTTGTTCTCCCAAAACCTCACTCGAACACATCCTTCGTAGTTCAAGTTTTCTGTCCTTCAACCAATATGTTCTTCAAACCCTTTGTCGTTCTCGCCTCGATGCTCATTGTACGTCCCGACCTATGGACATGTGTTTCCCGGGACTACCAGTTGACCTCGGTTTTAGGGTCTTGCTGCTGCCCTCACTACCATCCAGCCCATTGGGGCATACAATGAGCTCGGTGTGCGTTCAGCGAACGGGAACACACAAACCAGTATCGCATTTGTGAACTTCAGAGCCACACCCGTTCATCTCTGGTGGATCTCATACGACGCGACGAGGGTCACCGGTGGGACGGTCGCGGCAAACGGTGGAAGACAGGATGTGACAACTTTTCTGACTCATCCTTGGCTCATCACGGACGAGCAGAGCGGTGTGGGTTTGGGGGTTTGGTTCCCGGTTCCGGGTGGAGGACTCGTGGTTGTCACTTGAGAGATGACGTGAATGTATAAGGCTTTTGGGTCGAAGGTGGCGTGTATGGTGGTCAAAATGCACTTTTATTCTTCCGACACGTTTTTGGTCATTTTTCAATTTTCCGACAGGGGCAGTCAGAGTAGCGGATTCAGGCGCGATTAAGGCAGCGATTCAGACACGATCATGGAATTAAAAATAGGCCATAATCATCCAGAATCGTGTAAAGATCGTCGTCAATTTTGACCGCCGCAGCTCGATTTCGATTCTGGTATGATTATGGACGCGATTCTACGCGTAAAATAATTTCCACCTCCTCCCGACGCGTCCCCATAGCCACTCGTGGTCATCTAGATGCCACGATCCACCCCACCTACAGGCCGCACTGAGGCCTTGTTAAAGGCCCATGTACAGAAGAACAAAGGCCGGCAGCATCGTGTCCTCTTGCACCAACGTGCCGCAGCCCGCATCCGGAGAGAAAATCCACGAGGTCCTTTCCCATGCACAAAATTCGATGCTCATAACGAATTTGTTGGAATCGGAGGTCAGAGGCAACGTGTCAGCCCGCCAGAGCGACGTAGGCAGACGGCGTGGAATGCGCGTGTCACTGACGTGTTGAGAGCACTGCTATGGAGCTGAGACGCGCTGGAACATGTTGGGATGCGTAGCAACGCGCCACTCATTGTTCTCTGAGTCAGGGAATTTGAACTCCATATTCTCTGGTTCCCCGTTGTACCAGTTCTCCTGGGGAGTATAAATACTGTAGTGTAGCACTCAGTTAATGGACTGTTTCTCCCTCCCCATATTCCAATAGGTTATGGGGCCCGACCCTTAAATAATCTACACCAAACTCACATATAGCTTCACCGCACCACCATGACTACCACCAACACAGCTGATGCTACTCATCGTCGTTATTCCAGATCAAACACTCAGCGAGACGAATTGGGTTCCGTGTTACCGCCATACTTCGCGAGCACGCGCTCTTGAAGATCGTCGGGGGCACCACGCTGAAACCCGTCGCCGCTGACCCGGACAAGCCAACACCCAATGAGAAGAAGCAAAAGGAGCGATGGGAGGAGTTGGATGGAAGAGCGCAAACACAAATCGAGCCCACCTTGAGCGACTCACAGATGGCTCATATCGCGGGTGCCAAGACTGCAGCCGAGATGTGGAAGCAGCTCCAGCAGGTGAAGGAGAGAGGTGGGAAGTTGGGAATTTTGTCGCACCAGTGCCATTTGTACTGTATGATGCGATGTATATCGCAGTTCATGTTACGGAGTTGCGTCGTATTCAGGAGGAGCTCGCGATTCTGGGTAGCTTGGTCTCGGATGAAGACTTCTTGCTGCTGATAATCAGCTCGCTCCCCAAGTCTTGGGACAACTTCACCTCTGCATATCTGGGCACATCGAGCAACACCCCAACCATCTCGTCGCACGAATTTATCTCCCTGATTCTTGAGGAATTTCGTCGCAGACTTGAACGAAATGGAAATGGGAACTCTGCGATGTATGGACGAGCGAAGAAGGGCAGTGGAGGAAGGAGGACAGGAGTGGAGTGTTATAATTGTCATAAGACAGGACATATCGCCGCTGATTGCTGGTCAAAAGGTGGAGGGAAAGAGGGAAAGGGCCCGAGCTATGGAAAGGGAGAGAATTAATTGGTCAGAAGACGTCGAAGGCTGGACTCTTCACGTACTAGTGACGCTGCGAAATCCAAATCTTTCTCCCCTTTACCTTTGGCTCGACAACCCTTGGACCAATTCCCACACTTGCAATGATTGAGCGGCAGATGTGCCCAATGAGGACGTTGGAAAGACACCACTGCAGGCTCCGGCGCGAGACACAGTTTACTCGATGTCCCATCAGCACCAACTTACGCACATAAACCAACATGATTTCTTGTTTAGTTGTTTGAGAGTGGTCATAGCTTAGACAGCCGAGCTGGAAGATTGAGCGATTCGTGTTTTGGATTCGGTGAGCGGAAGGCTTGTTTCTTCGAGTTAGGGGTTTCGGATGTGGCTTACGTTCATGCGACATGTATTCAGGAGGATAGGACGAGGTCGGAAAATAGATATATTGAATGATAGAGCCCAAATACATGTCGCATAATAGATAGGTTGCGCATGAACCGCATGCGGCCTTTGTGCATTGTGCAAAGCCGCACGGCAAATTTGAAATTGGAGAGGTACCAATTAACCATTGTAATATAGGCTTACCTGAGGCGAAGGAGAGGTGCTGTGGGGACAGAAAAGATGCTCGGCATTGCCTCTGCTGTGTGGCAGACGTAAAAGTATGGGGGAGGTGGGTGATTCCTTCATGATTCCTGAAAAATGTGGCCTCCTACGGACACACATCCAAAACATAACACTTGCGGGAGTGGAATATGGAATTAGGAGGCATTTGATAGTAATTCAAAAGACAAGAACCAAGGACAGCGAAGAAAAAGCCCCGGTATTGCACAATGCAAAAAAACCGCATGCGGCCTGTGCGGCTTTTGCGCAACCTATCTAATGATTGAAGTCCGTTATGGTTCGTCCATTCATGGGTTGTGCACCCATAGGCTTCTTTTAAGAGTCTGGTTCGCTGATTGCCCTTTGAACCATCTATTCCCACTGTCGCCCCACTCGGGTTCCTTTTCCTTTCGTTTCCTCTTGGGTTTCTCCTCAACGAATTTGTGACTGGGATGCGAGTCCTGGAGCACGGCTGATATGGAATTAGCCCAAAGGCTGCGACCGGCATTTTGGACATGGTGCTGTCCAACTTGGCCAGGAGATATGAGCTATCCAACTTCCGTCGTATCACAACCATGGGACCAGAATACCGCGGCTTTGTTTCCGTGACCATTTGTTCTCAACAGAAGAATTTCTAAGAACGAGTGACCCAGGTGCGAAATCAAAGCCCCTGATGTCCATCAAGTCTTTGCAAGGCGGCCAATCCCGGATTTTCTGAACTTTGGACTTGTCGAGAGTCCTGCCTGCGCAACTGCAAACGTGTCCCACGACCTTGATACACAGGACCGCAAAATATGATTTCCTTTCGTTGAAAGTTCTGCCTGGATGCCTGATATGTTGGAGTATCCAGTTGATGGTCTGCATGTGTTCCCAAATGAACCTCTGAATTCCCGTGTTCTCTGGGATCATTTTGTATCTGCCGTTTTCGAGGAGATAATACGTGGTGGGTCCTTTAACGGGAGTGTCATCCACAAACGGTTGGGTGTATTTAGGAATCTCATCCTGAAGGATGAAATTAATATCCCCCTGTTACATGTGGACCAAGTTCATGTATCCTTGTGGAAGGTGTGAGTCAGGGAAGGTCCCAAATGGGCCTTGGAACATGATGAAATATTCCAAAAGCCGATGGCTGAAACCCACAAATAAATCAAACATTCTATACACAGCAGATCCCCAAAGTATTTGGCATAGACCTCGACGATTGGTGGGCATCCGGCATTCTTTATCACAACCTGGTTTAAGGGCTGGAGATTATGGATGGGTCGAAGGGAGCCATTAGATTTGGGAATGACAAACCAGTTCATCCGATACGACGAACTGGATGGTTCATAAACTCCTGTCTTGATCTTCCCGCATATGATTTCCACTACTTCGTCACGTAATCCCGGTGGTATCAGAATATTTCTCCTGCCACGGGGTATGGGCAGGAACGGGGATTTTTACTGGTTCGAAATAATCTTCCCGGAAGTGTCCCCCCGTTTGTTCTCATCCCAAGCGAATGCGACTGACGTCGTGAACAAGTTTCTCTTCTTCTGGCCATAGGAACCTGTCCTTGTTTATTTTCATCTCTTCAGCCATTTTCTTGGTATATCTGTCTCCTTCTCGCAAGTTGCCGGGTCTTGGATTCAATGGCAGTATTCCCTCCAACAGATCAGATAGGAAGTGCCAAATGATCCGAAACTCCTCTGGCAAGGTTGCCGCTCCAGAGTGAACCCGGTCAGCTACCGGCTTGTACTTTTTCTTCTTTGGCTTTGCTTTCTTCTTTTTCTCGTCATCTGGGGCCATTGTGTTGACCCATGCATGTATTGTTTCGTCGTAGTTGTACATCTGGTTGAGACAATATTCCAGGTATCGTGGAGATTTTTCCCACTGGATGGTTTGATTGTGAATAAATATTGGTCAAAAATCTATTGTGTTCATGCCTTCCGGGGAGTATAAAACCATCGGTAATGTTTGGAATGAAAACCCTGGGATGTTTGTTTTTCGATTTCTGCCCTGGATGATGGACATAAGCCTCGTCCATTCCCGAGATATGCCAATAGTTCATCGCAACCATTACTTCCAGTGGAGGGCACAGCATTGATTCGCCCTCCTTCAGATGCAATCCACGTTGGAGATATCAACGGCCAAGTAATTCGTGTCTGCGAAGGTTACCAACTTCGGAGGCTTTTCCTGGTTGCAGCAGATAACACCTTCCTGTTATTCAGGCAGGTGATCGTTAATTCCTGCGTACCATCAGATCGATCCCTGGTGTGGCACCCTGTGAACGGGAAGAAGGGCCTTCCCATTAGTATGTCGAAGGGAGCCCTGTCCACTATGTGTACCTGGAGCAGGAGATCAATGTCTCCCACTGTAAACTTGAGGCCCTCTACCACTCCAGCCATCATGGATTGATTGGAGTCCGCTGATTCCATTGTGAGCATCTTGTCAGGGGACAAGAGGGATCCCACGTGGTGTTTTATCGTTTTCAGGATCTCCTATATGACCTGGTCCTTTTTCTGGTCAGAGTTCCCTACCGGAAGCAACTAATTGGCCACTCCTTGCGCTCCGGGTCTTGTGTTAACCTGTACTTTGTAGTACTTCAGTTTGCGTCTGTCTCGTGTCCGAAGATGGAGGAAGAGTTCTTTCTTGGTTTGTAAAAGCCTTAGGAATTTAGGTGGGGAAATATAAGATGCCATTCTCGAATAATACGCTAGGTTTTTATACTCTTTGCTCAGCCACTGGCACATCGTCCCAACACACGTTCTTCATTCCAGACACAGCCTTCAGCCCACAAAGTAGCTCCTACCCCCTTTTGGCCTGAAGGATTCCGCTCTCCTCCTTACCTCTATTTGTGAAGTGCTCGTTGACAGAGGTACTCCTTTAACACCGAATTTGGCCTGGTCAAGCTCCTCTTGTGTCGTAGAACTCGTTTCTCCTTCGTCCTGTTACTTTCCCTCGAGTTGGTTATCTCCTCTCTAGCGCGGAGACCGTTTTCAGCACAGTTCTCCAGTTGGTTGAATTCTTTCACTGCGGAATTTGTTCCCTTGTTGCGTTGGTGTCGTTCTTGATTTGTTTCGCCTATTCCTCCTTGACGGAATTCATCTCCTCATCATATCAGTACCATTCTTGACTTGGTTGGCCTATTCCTCCCTGACAGAATTCATCTCCTTGTCATGTTGATACTATTCTCGACTTGGTTGGCCTGTTCCTCCTTGACGGAATTCATCTTCTCGTCATATTGATACCATTCTCGACTTGGTTGGCCTATTCCTCCTGAACAGAATTCATCTCCTCATCATATTGATACCCTTCTTGACTTGGTTTACCTATTCCTCCTTGACGGAATTCATCTCCTCGCCATATTGATACCATTCTTGATTTGGTTGGTCTATTCCTCCTTGACGGAATTCATCTCATCATATTCATACCCTTCTTGACTTGGTTGGCCTACTCCTCCTTGACGGCCATTCTCCAGGCTCCATATCCATACCCTACTCGTCCTATAGCCTGTTTTTATCACGTTCGGCGCCTGGCTCGGCTTTGCCAGTGAGGCGAGGCAGAGGGGAAGCGCGAGGCAAAGTTGCGGCAAGGTAAGGCACGAATCAGAGGAGGAAGCACGAGGTGGAGAGCAGGCGCAAGTGAAGTCAGTGAGGTGGATTCGTGAATGCAGCATGTCAAAGGCGCGAAATCGGCAAGTGAAGGGCGAACGACTTTAAATCGGTAACATGGTGTAGGTGAAGCATGATCGAGATGTGGGGGGGCAATGGCGAAGCGGGGGGCACGGATTGAGATGCCAAAGGTAGCACAGTGGAGAAATGTGAAAAAGGGGCACAATTGCAAGAGTAAGGGCCTTCATATGGTGGAGTCGCGAATAGGACAGTTGGGTATAGTCGACGGAGTAGCATTTTGCGTGAAGAATGGATTCCCTTTTTACAACTACACCTTTACCAACGCTTATCTCGTTGTGTATTCATTTCCGCTGGCGTTCTTGTCCCACCTGCTTTGTTGAATTTCTTCTCCGCCATCCGTCTGTACTATTGTTTTATGTCCCTTGTTTCGGTTGTGTATTCTTTTCCGCTTGTTGAATTTCTTCTCTGCTGTCCGTCCGTATTATTATTTTATGTCTCTGTCTTCTCCTTTATCTCGTTGCGAATTCGGGCGGTTGCCAGAGTCGATACATAGTGGAGGCTCACAACGGGAGAGTCCTGCAGTAAAGAGAATTGCCAAAGGAAGAAGCAGCTTGCCTCATTATAACAATTGGAATAGCCATTGTTGGGGATATTTTGTGAACACCAAGTACAAACTCTGCCCTGAAGTGATAGAACTATCTTTATAGTCACTACCTTCTTGTATCCGTCTCATACAAAATGTTCATCTACTGTAGAGTTTCATTCAATTTGGATGTCACGCGTCACAGGGGCCAAAATTTCAGAAATTTTTCGAACCTCACCGAGGGCATTTCCGAATATCCCAAAAAAGTCACAAAATCAGCGCAGAATGGCGCAAAAAAACCAAATTTTTCGAGCACACAGTGCATTCTGCTTCGGACGCCGAGGCGCTCTCACGAAGTGCTAAGTTTGACGTGATCGGGCCTAAATTGTACTTTTGCTTCCGCCAACCTTTTTTGCTTCCATCCACCATCGCCGCTCGTTTCCTTCATGTTTATGGCGCTTTGGGCAGCAACAGTAGATAGTAGACAGAGTAAGTAAGACTCCTACTTTATCCCTGGTACATCCAGATCCTCACCCCTGTCATTAGCGTGCCTCCAAAAATTTGCATACTGTGCGTTCGCACGGCGTTTTCGCTTGCCCGTTGGCTCACCCAGCGCGTTGCCATTGTCAGCTGTATCAATATCCGCATCTGTATCTTCAGCCTCACCAGACGAGCCAAGACTGATGGCGGCATTACCCTTGGCTGCCTTGACCTTACGGTTTTTGCCGGTGATAAGTGAGCTCCGAACCTAGGATGGAAACTAACAGAAACAGCCAAAACAAAATACTACAACCAAAGAATCGGATGGAACAGACGAATCTAATCCCAAACAACCAATAGTGTGCAGCAAGTGCGGTGTAACGTTCGTTCCAGAGGTACCAGACGAGTGTCAGTCCTGATTCAGAGCCTTGTAAAGGTTGATTGGGAGAAAGTTTAATTCAATAAGTCGTCGTAAGACGTAGCAAGTGTTTGTTATGTACGAAACTAAGAATCCCAGAGGATATCTGTTTCGGACACCAAGACTTGAGTCGGTTATGACTGACTATGACGATGGAAACTAAGGATCCAAAAGGATTCTGAGGTTTCCAACGCAAACAACACAGATAGAGTTTATTGGAATGAAGGGAACCGTAAGGTTCACCAATATTCCAAAGCGAAACTGAAAGTTCCGCAAAGTTTAACAAAGATGGTGGTGGTTCCAGACAACAAAACAACAAAACAGACGATTCCAAATGATTCCCAACCCAGTTCCAACGATTCAAGGTCCAAGACCGGCGATTCTATACGATTCAAGACCCAAGGCCGGCGATTCTATACGATTCAATACGATTCAAGAGCCACGCTCAGACGTTTTATCCAATCCAACAATGGTGATATTCCAACCCTACAAACTGACGTTGGTAGGTGTCCGAAGATCGACTAAAAGTTTCCCTTGGGCGTAAGCTGGGCTCACTAGTTGGGGGAAACTCCGTCCTCGACCCTAGAAACACCTCTAGCTACTTATACAATCCAAAATATGACTATGACAATGAAAGAATTAAGTAAAAGGTCCGTTTATCCGCCTCGCTATCCGTGTATCCGTCTTGGAAACTAAAATATAATGAGTCCTATTGGTCAGGGGCACTGAGCACGCCATTCCGGGTATATTCCGACCGTTCCTTGGTAAGATTCTGCACATGGTGGATTGATGGCAGCTTAGACATCAACCACCATGTAATCCTTTTGCAATGTAACTTGCTTTTTGGGAGTATCCCTCGAAGGTCTTCATGGAAACTAGAGCCTCCAGCCATGTAGGCTTCGAATGATACCTCACTTCGAGTGTGGATTCAGGATGGATACTCCAGAATGCTCTTATCACCCAAAGGGGAAGTCCTGGGAACTCCGGGATCGACGATCATGGGTCCCCTTCGCTTACTATCCCACTCTGATGCCCGTTGCCGAGTAACTGATACCTCAGCTACAACGGAAACACTGCCTCTGTGTTCCTCACGTCACCTGGATCGACGCGAATGCGTCGATAATACCAAATAGACAATCATATAGTCGCTCGTTACTTTGGTTCTCAACGTTTCGGTTGTCGAAACTACCGAAACTATTGATACCAACGAATCACCCTCTGGTTTGGTTGGGCTACACATTCCCCTACATGTTTCGGAGCGAGACCATGTCAGCAACACCTCTGGCTTCCACCAGAGTGTTGTCCCATTGCTCTTGTGATGCTGGCCACAGGCCAGCTACTTCGGGTTCTTAGTACTGCCTCTAGTAAATGATATAATAGGAATGAACTACACATTTGAAAAGCGAAAAATATAGCATTTTCATAGGTGTGTTCATTCACTGCTTATCACCGGTCTTCTTCGTGACGACATGTTGGACAACCTCGCGAGTAGGGATCTCCGAGTTGTCAGCACCCATCTCCTCATCTTCGTATGGCTCCAGGTCCTCCGCTACTTCCTCGTCATCGCCCGGGCAGTAATCACGGGTTGACTTTGTCTGTAAGTCATTCCAGAGCTTGGGATTATCATTTCGGAGGTTGATGAGGCGCTCCTTTGTGTCAAAGGATGTCATGCAGTCGAATGACAGATTGAGGCCGCTGCGGATGGAACACGTCGCCCACGCCTGGTGTCTTTCGGTAAGTAGAGGGGGTTGTTTGCGGTGCGTGCTCACCTTCAAAATTAATTCTTTATTTTGAATCGCCTTGTATCCTTGCCAGATCCAGCCAACACTCGCATCTTGCAGCACGGGCAGCCCCGTATCGAGATCCAGCTTCTCCCTTTTGCGGCGCTGCTCGAGGAGGTGTCGACGAGCCATGAATGGTATGCCACCTTGAGGGCATGCTTGAATGGGCGGTTGAGCCCCACGTCTAAAGGTTGTCCGATACCAGTGCATCCACCCGGAACAAAGTCAACGAGGATATTGGGGTGATTCTTCCGGAGCCAGTCCTGGAACTCACGTGATCGATGGACGGACCAGACGTCAATGATCACCAGCGCCTTCTGTGAAAGAGGCAAGCTGAGTCGCTCCCTCTGCGCGTTCAGGTATGGGACGAGCACATCATCGACCCACTCGGGCATTGTTTTCTGATTTGACCAGTGATTCCCGGTCTTTCCAGAAATACGAACCGAAACTTCGCGTCGTCACATTCTTGGCGGCTTGTGGCGGACTTTGACGGGATGCTCCGCGATGTTTTCCCCTCGTATACGCACTGAATCGGAAGTGCTTCGCCTGCTGCCGACACTGCCAGCAATGCCATGAACGTGCGCTTCTCCTCATTACCAATGAGTCCGACCTGCTTTGAGCCACGAGGTGCGTAAGTCATCCTTGAACCCGGTAAGTACACAACACCGGTCTGGTCCGCATTAACAACTAGTGCGGCAGGGATTCGATGCTCCTTGATAGTCCAGGCGCGACGGAGAAACACATCCTCGCACTGGTCTTCGGCATCGGGAGGTAATTTTTGCGCAGCCTTCGTTCCTTTCCGCATTGACCACACTAAGGTCTTTCCAATGAACTTCTTGCAGAATGAGTCAGAGACACGGAATGTCGATCCATCCTTGAAACAATGATCGAAAAGCTCTGGTGCTCGCTCCGTGATGATTGCAATGATAATGCAGCGCACCGATGCCAAGGATACAGGTGCGCCAGCAGCACGTAGATCTGCTAGCTGGGAGACAATTTCCTTAATGATCTCCGGGTGAGCAGTCTGCATTTTCTTTTTCAGTAGTGGTACGGAATAAAAAAAATTACTTTCTTTACCAGAATGCCACGCCGCCCGCCTTTATTATGGCCCGGAATTTTCCCCTTTGCGGTGCATTCCAGGATGCTAGCTTTCCATTGACTGAAGCCGCCAACCTTCTCGATCCATCCATTGACGGTTTGTGGTGTCAAGTGCTGGAAAAAGTCGTAGTTGACACGCCGCAGCTCCCGCACAATATCTGTGTAGCCCCATCCGACCTTTGCCTGCGCCGCTGCAATAGCAGACCACGAAAATGGTGTGGTCCAGTTGACATACTTGGCCGCACGATCTGGGTTTTTCTTCTTGCGGCCCGATGGATCGCGAGTCTTGTCTTTGACTTTCTTTGTGATTTCGCGGGCCGGACGGGATGCTTCAGCGATTGAGCTTCGCGACGCCGTTTCCCAGTACTTGAGATTGACCTGAGGTATGTAGTTTAAGTTGGCGATTCACGTTTCAGAATCCGTTCTCACCTTACGCTTCTTCCCCCCAGGATTTTTGGTATCCTCGGCCTTACGCTTGTGTGCACGATGACAGTGTTGTCGCTCATTCTGCCCCTCCTTTCGCTTCTCGTCTTTTGCTAGCTGCTCCAGGCGCTCCTGCTTCGCATGCTCCTCTGCCTTGTCACGCCGTTCCTCAGCTTCAGCAGCAAACACATCCTGTTTCTCTTCCGCAGTCAAGATCTTTGGCTTCGACCACCCCGACATCTGAAAGAGCGCTGGTACTTTGGATGGCGAACCGCTTTTCAGAGCGGCCATAGCGTGGCTGGTGGCGCTTTCAACCTTTTCTCTCAGCCTTTTCTTGTCAGGGCTAGCGTGAGGTGTGTTTGTTGCTCGCTCCAAGTGAGTGCGCTTTGATACTGTTGGCGTCGTTGGCCGCAGAATATTGGGCGGGAATTCCTCCGCTGACGAAAGTGCGCTATCAGGGGTGGGGGAGGATGCGGTCGGGCATGGGGAATGACCAAGCAAAGGAAGCGAGCGTGTTGCGTGGGACAACGACGGGGATGAGGGTGTTTCAGAGTCAGTACTCGACGCAGAATCTGTGTCGTCATCGTGCACAGAGTACTCTGACCCTGGCGGTGAGCGCTCAGCTTCCTCTTCGTCTGTTTTTTCGTTCTCCCCAACGCCATCATTACCATCCTGTATGCTAGACCCATCACCGAGCCCGAGCGAATGCGCAAAGGTAAACTCATAGTCCCGTGCATCGCTCGCAAAGTCCCCCGCCTAACAAAATGAGATTAATGTCGATACTTGTGAGTCAATCACATACCATTCTCCTGTGGCGTTCAACGACCCGCAGAAACATCTTAATGTGCTCTTCCGCCATGGATGTAGCCATACATTTGGGAAGTGGGAAGCACTCACTATCGAACCAGTGTGCCAGGTCAAAATACGCGAGGATTCCGCATGAATGGGGGTCGTTTTGCTTCACCACAGGTATGTCGGTCCATTTAAATTCCATGCCGAGGTGCTCAAAGAGCCACCAGTCAAGCTGTTTGCGCAGGCTCGCTGATGGCTTGGTGCAAAATCCATCCCCATAGCCAATGACCTTCTTTTCGCAGTCGATGCCAAGCGCAACCTAATGGTCCTCGCTTTTGTTTGCTATTGAGCCCAAACGATTGCGATCTTTCATCGCAAATGACGCCCCGAGCTTCCGAAGCCATCTGAATCGACGATCTGTTCGGTAACTCTCGGGGTCGGAGTAGGCTTGAGCAAGACCACGCACAAAGTACATCGGCTGGATACAGGTCGTGCTTCCGTCGCTGATTCCGAGATCTGAAGCGAGGAGCTCTAGCATTTGGTCTTTGTGGTCGGTCTTTAACCAATCTCTTGTGAACCAGGATGCGAGATCATTGACAAAACCTCCACCCCTGAAGCCCTTCACAGCACCATCCCAAGGAAGGCTCTCGAGGGCATCCAGAGCGGCCTTCATGCGCTCGGCGGCAGCCTCGCTGGTTGTGGATTTTTCGAGTGTTTCCTGCACTGGGTCTAGCACAGTACGCCACAATGTCTTTGCCTCGCGTACACGTTCCATTAACGACCAGATTGTAGCCAGCCACGGCGGATAGCGGTCTTCTCTTCCGCAGTGCGCCGGTGAATGCACCAGCACAATGGACTTGACCTCCGGGTCAAGAAGAATGGCACGGCCAAGGGCCTTGACGACGGCTGAGGGCGGCACCGGTATTTCCATCACCTGAAACGAGGAAATCATTGGAGAGAGGTCGGAGAGATAGTCAGTGGGATCCGCAAAGACAGTGGATTTGCACTGCGGCGGCAGCTTAAGCTTGACGAGGCTAGACACCGGTAGATTGTTGGGGGGTAATGAGAGCTTTTCCGGCCCATCCAGAATCTTAAGCGCATTGGGAAGACCAGCCATTGCGTGCAAGAGTCGGGATTCACACAGAAAAGGAGAAGTTATGTAATCTGATTGATCTACTGCTTACACCGCTTTGAGTGGTGTTTGTCTTGGCATTAAAAATACCAATCCGTGCAGAGATCAATTCTTTTGTTTATACTTACTTTCCTAAGAGGCTCTGAGAGGTACCCCGCCATTTTCCAGGGGATTTACGAATTTCTTTCTTCCGTCACAGTCGGGACAGCGGATTTACGAATATTCAAGTTCGGATGTACGGGTCACAGGTCACAGCCACGGAGAATTGAATGAAACTCTACAGTAATGCTGCGGTGGAAAGATAACTGCTATAACTTGCCAAGTGAAGTGCTGTGGGGACTTTGTTAGTGCCTCATAGTACTTGTTTCATGGTTAATTATACAATCCAAACCTGCTGGCTGCATACTACCGTCTGGACCCAAACTCACTAAGGATTGCGCTAATCTTTTGGGAGTGATAAGATATTTGTTTGTGTGGTTTTAGTGTTGTCTCACAACATGCTATAACTAGCATATTCAAGACATATAGTAAGCGCACCGTTTCAGTGGTGGTGGGAACTTCCCATCAATGGTCATCAGCTGTGGTTTTTGGATTGCCTTTGGATTAGGTGCTGTGTCTGTTACAGTTTTAAGTGCAGGTTTTGTCAGGCCTTTCCTCTGGATGACCACTTTGGGTGCCCCTTTCTTCTTTGGCATCTGTCTTTCATTTATTAAGACTGCTCCTTCCTCATCCTCGACTTCTTCGATGGACACACACTGGGTACATCCAAATGCCAAGGTCTGGGTAGGAGAACAATTGGTAAACATCATGGCCGGTATGGCCCTGTAAGCGGCAACAAAGCCTTCAAAGCCTTGACTGCTTCTCCTCAGTCGTTGATCAACTCTCCCTGCTAAACCCCAGGACACACCAGAACCGTGTACGATTCGAATTTGCTCGGAGATCTCCAGCCCGTGACTGTATAGAATTAAAAACCGGCACTTTGACGCGGACCATTTAAAAACCGGTGTTTAAAACAATGTTTAGAAACCGGACTTATAAACAGTGCCCTACATCTGGCCCAACCTCAATTTCAAGTCCTTTGGGAGAGTCATCTTCTCGGACTCCGCCTGTTCGCTCTCTGCATTCCCTATTGTTGTGGGTTAGTGCTCATCCGGAAGTCACAGGAACCGGGAAACACGGGTTTTTCCGGGGCTCCTCTTCCCAAAGATCCGCCATTTATTGGGCACTTCTAGCAGCTTAGTTAGCCCTCCGTCAACCAATACCTTAATTCTGCATCTAAATGGCCAGAGACGCATGCCGTTCAGAGGACCAAAACCCTGATTTCTGAAGTTTTTGATCGCCGCCACGCGTTCCTACCAGCTAGGCATCTGTTAAGTAATTGTTTACCACATGTCGAAACTGACGGGATACAGGCAGTCAGTGTCTTGACAGTTCCCCTCAAACCTTGGAGACGAAGCCGCACGTTAGCCGAGAATCAAATGAGTTCGCCGTGAAGTATTCGCACGTAGAACTCCTTCAAATTCCAACTGAAGACCTTGCACATCGCGAACCAGTGTGTCGAAAAGAACGATGCACCTACAACCTGGTTCATGGCGGCTCTCATTGGAATATTGAAACGGATGAAACCACCCGATAATCCCGACAGTTACAGGCTGATGACACTCGAGAGTTGTTTCTTGAAAGCGTTGACGTGGCTGATTTACTGGAGGATTGCCGACCGGGTGGAATCACGCGGCTTGATCCCACCATGGCAAAATGGCTCCAGACCAAGATATCACAACCCTTTCATTCTCCGATGCGCCAAGGAATGGGCTACACGCTGTACTTAGCTGCGGTCGATGCAACCACCACCTTTCCCTCGACGGATCAGCCGACTTCATGGTTAAAATTATTCCGACTGGGCACGGGTGGCGCAATTTTTGACTGGCCGCAAATACTGTACAGGCAAAGGCTTACTATGTGAAACATGGCAAGATGGACTCCGTTGCTTTCAAAGCTTCCATTGGTTTACTCATTGGAGATCCTGCATTGCCAATTCTGTGAAACCTCTTTCTGGCTGATCTAGTGATGATGCCCGACGAAGACGACATGTTTCTCGCCGCGATCCGCATCTCCCTAATTGTACAGACAGACGACATTATTCTTCTCTCTATATCTGCTTGCGGCCTACAAGCCAAACTAGTCACGTTGGAGAACTGGTGTGCCTGCAACTTCATCCTAATCAGCATGATCAAAACTATCATCTTGATCTTTGGGAAAGTTGCGCAACCGCTCCCTGTCTTCATGCTTGGAGCCAAGACTGGATTAAAATGGAAGAGAAATATGTTGAGGTTACCTTCAGGACGGACACGCAAAATATCTTCGCAGCTCACTACAAAGCCAAGGCACGAACGGCGCGCCACTGAGGACATCGAATCATGGCGATTGAAGACATGACTGTTCGGTTGACACCAAAAGAACTTAAGAGAGCTTTATATGGCTAGAGTGGACTGCCATCTGATATATGGATGCGAGATTTCTCCAGATAGCGAGGACGTCCATGTCAAACAGCTCAGCATAGTTCAAATCCGGTTCCTCTGACAGATGCTCAATCTCCATTCTCGTTCCGTCATCGCGCGGCTCTTCACGGAAACTGGAATAATTCCTCTTCGGGTTCGACGCCTCCTCATTGTTTTGAACCACCTAATCTATTTCTTGCCTCGATAAAAAGGACTATGCTCGCGCGGCTCTCGATAGTTCACTAGAACTCTCCGCAAAAGGCAAAACTTCCTGGGCCAAGGATTTGATTACGGCTGCCTCAAGACTACCATTCCGCTGCTCTGTGCTTGTCCTAACAGACATGACTTCAATTGAAGATGTCGAGGACTACAATAAAACAGTTGAGCTCATGAAGGAATGGTTTACAGGAGTCAATCAACTCGAATGACAAGCTCTATTTGCTTCATGGATGACTTGAACCACAGAAAAACAAACCTCCTGTACAGATCACTTCAAAAATGCGGCACTACCTGATACTGGTGAACACTCAAGTATATAGAGAGGCACTGATTTCCCTAATGCTGTCCAGTTAGCCATTGAAGTTCTGCGCTATGCAGATCATGCACATCAGCCTATGTCTAGGTCGGAACGACTTTGTGGGTTCTACCAGTTGGAAGTTGAAACCCGGAACACGCGTTAATTACTTGCAACTCCCCTGTTGCATTAACTCAACTACAGTTCACATTTCTAGTTCAACTTTTCCAAACTGCACCTCCCCTCGAAGGTCTCATGGGCTAACTCTCGAACACGGAGTTTCTTAAGGCCATGATTTATTCCCGACCCAGCATCGCACTGGTGGCAAAATTTGCATACAATGTACTGGAGTTGTTTTATGTGGTTCCGGTCTTCCGTGCCTGAGCTTGTTTCGAGGTTTTCACTTTTCACTCATTGCTTCTCTGTTTATCCTTTAGTTCTACCGCGGCGGGTCGAAAGATAGCGTCCGTGAGCTCGGCTACGGGGTGATGGAGGAGTCCAGGGACAATAGTGTATAAATTAGTGCCATGTACACTTCGATACTTCCTGGGCCCCGGCGTTCCTAAGCGGGACCGTGCCGTGTAATCCTACCTACCTACCTACGTAACAATTCCGAACCTCCACGCTGTCTAAGATTTACTACAAATATAGGCGCCACTTGCTTCGTCGGCGCCCTCAAAGCCTCTCGGAGACATGTTGATCAACTCGTTCGTATTCTCGATCTCGAAACCACTAGCCTCTTACTGGCCCTTAGTTATAATAACCTGCTGGTCAGCAGCTGGATCAACTGCATGCTTTTCATGCTCGAGTTGGTTCTTGCGGTGCGCTACTACCAGCACTCATCTCGACCGCTGCTCCACAGAGCCGGAATAGGCGCCATGATCGCGTCGGACATACTTTGCACCTTCACAATCTGTGCTAAAATTTATCTGGTTGTTTCCCTGTACCCCAGCGGCCCCCCCCTGGGCTACCCGGAATTCGTCTTGCAGACCAGTGCGATATTTATATGCACGACGTACACCACGTCATCATTGGCAAAGCTATTCCTGTGTGCCCTGTACTTCAACTTGTGAGTACCCTTCTAGCGATCCATGTTTATTCTTTGAAAATGTCGACCCCTTCCAGAACGAAAAGGCGGGTAATCAGTGTCATTCTTTTGTTCGGCATCGTGGTTCAGGTAAGAGATACATTTTGTTGGAATTCTGGCTCCTGTCGTGCTCACGATTTAGCTCGCATTTGGGTATTCATCGGCGGTTTTGATGCTGGCAACGGGGTCGCCATTCGGCTGGGCCATGCTAGCAGGCAGGTACGTGACATTATTCTGTTTGTGAACTTAGTTCACTGAATATTCTAGAATCGGGTCTATTTCATGTGCTGTCACGGACAGTATGATTGCTGCTGTTCTTCTTTACACATTCATCCGAATGGATGTAACATCTGCTTTTCGAGCGTCAACACATAAGTAAACGATTAATTTGCGTGCACATTTCAAATAATCACAGATCTTTTTGCCGTTGTAGTCTCCTCCGGCGGCTGATTGCTCTGTTTTTTTCGTCGGGCGTCATCGTCGCTTCGAGCACTCTCCTTTGGACAATCTTACTGCTGAACGGAAGCTCTGGTGTGTTTCTTTGGTTGACTCTGCCTCGGGCCAAATCTCACCTGGTTTCCTGCATCTTCCAGCCTACCAGCTGTTCTTCTATTCCCAAGGGCGCGTGTACGCTCTGACCATTTTGGGTAATTTTGCAGTGGGCATACCTGCGCAGCACACACCAACGACGATACCTAAACTGAATACTATCACTGGTGCCGTTTTCCCAGCCAAACACACTTCCGCCGATGACCAGGCTGTCATAACATGCGATCGTGCGCGCCAGTCTACACTGCTCCGACCATTCAAATGCTGACGGCTTATAGAATCCGCATAATGTACTGAAACCACCAAACAAATTCCGATCGCAGCGCAATCCAGTACAACAAGTTTGCCGTCCATTTGACGTCGGCTGCTCGACCTGTAGTATATTTATATATTTTTTCTTTTTTTTTTCTTTCTTTTTGAGCGTTTGAAGTAATACATCTCAGTCTGCAAGGCCTGTAGTATATTTTAATGTTGTGTAATTCTACCTTAATAGTGCAACACTCGTGCAACCTGTTAAACTCCAGGACAGCGGTTACTGCTCCCGATTGAATCTCGTGTCAGTGCTCTTCAACCAGTATGTTACGAGCGCTACAATCTCATTCGCTGGGGGATACCCAATCCCAATCGCTGTATCGCTCAGTGAATGCCTCATTCATATCTCGTCGTGTGGTGGCGTGTTAAATTTTGATCGGCGTCTTTGACTTCGGTCTCGGCGAGCTTGAGATATGACACCACTGCAGCCGACGAAAGGAACCGTAGTCAACGACCGAAAAGATTCTTGAATGAAACCGATCAGAACCGGTTCATCAAACTTGGCGTGGTCACAGCATAGGCAAAGGGAGATAATTCACACGGCAATCCCCTCAATTTCGGCCGATCCGAAGTTGGTTCTAACCTGTTACATTCGGATTAAGAATAAAAATTCTCCGAAGCTCAAGGCATCCGTTGGCCCGAAATGCTTCGGGTTGCCATACTTATACGGTAACACCGAAGGATTTCAGCACACCCGAAATGCAAAGTATCAGATTAAACGGATACCTAATCCGAAATTTAATAAATTAGAACCAGCTTTGGCTCAGCCGAAATGTCATTAATCCCGGTGTGATTATGGCTACAGACGCTAAGAGCCACCGTGAAGTGGGCTTGGAAGTTCTATATACCCTTCAACGGAGAATAAGCCATCGCGTTTGATCAAAGTACTGGACACCTCCGTCGGCGATGTTGGATTAGCGCCACAATGTCAAGTTGCATGGGCCGATCAAGGGTGCAAGCAAAGCGGGAAAGTTGGCTAACATCCGCTGGAGCCAGGACGCGTCCTTGCTTGAATGAACCGGAGGAGGGTGCTATCGGAGACCTCCCTGAACCGGCTGGCTTCAAGGCACAGGACCAAGTCGCCGTCCAAGGCAGGGGTGAGGCCCGTGAGGAATTGTGTGTCCCCGCGCCGGCTTTCCGGGTTGCAGACTCCTTGAGGATGTAAAGTTTCGTCAGGGACGGCATGTCGGCAAGGGCAGCAAGAAGATCGTGACTATGATAGTCAATCCTGGAAATCGAGATGAATATCGTTGGGAGCAAACACTCAAAGGGAGTGTGATGTAGGGCAGCGAATCATAGCCACAAAGAGCGAAGTGTGGAGCTGCGGAGGAAAAACATCGTGATCTTCGACTCTGCGGCGAGTCTGCGCTATGATCCGCTATCAGCCGCGGCACTATCGCCAGAACATTCTCGTATGTGAGCATGGATGAAAGCATACTCAGTTTCGCCAAAGAAATTGCGGGTAACAATCTCTTTATCGAGAACGGTTGGAATGGAGTCGACACAGACGGATAGTGAACCCGCACCCCACGTTTACTCCAGCACTTGAACCACGGCAGCAACACATGTATGCGTCTTGCCAACACAGCAGCTCCGCTCACCGAGCTCTCGCCTGGCATATGCAGTGGGTGATGACTCGGATTCGCCAGCGATGCATAGATTCCGGGCCTTGCAATGGTGTAAGAGATGGATGCAGCAGGAGGGCCGAAGAGTATCTCGGAAAGAAGACCTGCTTCGCAGTCTGCAGGTTTACCGAGACAGTAGAAAGCGTGGCGCTGCGAGCAGCGCTCCGTATAGCTTCTCGACCGTGGCCCTCAGACCCTGCCATCACAAAGAAGGAAGAAAGAGGGAGAGGAAGCGGCCGTACTTGGGCGCAGGACGGAAAAGAAGCGTGTCAATGGCCCACTGTCAGCCATGCTGGTTCCTTGTCTTGCCCCGGTGTTTGCCTTCCTATGTCCCCGAGTTTTTGCTGCGTGAATGGCGGTTGGGTGCGTGGAAGTGGAATTGACAGGGTTATTGGGTCATAGGCATGGGTTTTCAGTCCGTGAATTCGAGCGCAGAGCATGCTGGTTAAGTCCAGACATCTTCTCGTGTCCTATCTAGTGCACCAGAACGATAGAAGGGGAACGAGAAAAACCGCCGTGAACGTCGTCGTGAACGTCGTGGATGCGAGCAAGAATGGGATCGACCGATAATATCGGCCGAAAGTTCTCTCGACAGTAATACACATTCGCTGTATACATGTACAGTGTAACGGACAGATGAAGGATGTGTGAGTGGTTGGCAGTATAAGTATCAGATACAGAGCGGTCACGGAGGTCGAAGTCGTTGAGGCCGCAGCGCCCGCATACACTGCGCGCTCTGGATCCACCACTTCCGCTCCGCTCCAGCTAGCCGTTGTCTCCCTGTCCCAACTGCGACGACTCGAATGCCGCCATTCGGCGAGCCGCCACCGCATCTCTCATCTTCGTATCCTCCTACCTCCCCCGTTCCTGCGCCGGGCGCCGACCTTGCGCGGGCGCCGAACGCGCGCCACCTCTCGCAGCGCGCCGCCTCCCACCCACGCAGTCCACGGACGATCGGTACGCGGGCAGCCAGGGACGCGGACTCCTCAATGACGCGAAGCGAGGCGCGCGGAGAGGGGAAGACGGGCGAATGTCGCACCCGCAGCAGATAGATAGGGCAGTGGCAAACCGCCCGCGCCGTCTCTACCGGCGAAGACGATGGCGGGCAGGGTCGAACGGGCTGGGCAGGCGCGGGGTGCGGCACCGACTAGCAGCGAGCGAATGTCGCACCTGCAGCGATGGCGGAGCCGAAAAAGGGTCGAGTGGTGCAGTACCGGCTAGCAGCGAGCGGATGACGCGGAGGGAGGTACGAGCGCTAGCGGAGGGGGTTAGACGAACGAATCGTCGCACCCGCGCAGCGACGAGCCGCCCGTGCCATCTCTACCAGCGAAGACGATGGCGGGCGGAGACGCTAACGGGACGTGACATCTTATCGCGTCTCGGTGAAGGACTGCGTCGCGTCCTCTCCAGGGCGGCGCAGTACGGGCGCAGGCGCGCGCTATCCGTGCGCGCTGTAAGGAAGGATAGACGGCGAGTAGTGTGGAGCGACGAGGATGGAACGGCGAATCGCAGGACGCACGATCGCGCAGGCCACCCGCCCAGCCGACAGGAAGGAACAGGGATCGCAAGCCGCTACATAGCACCTCATGCCAGTAACGGAGCCGACTACGCAGTACGGGCGCAAGCGAGCACTATCCATGTGCCCCGTAATGGGTGATAGAAGGCGGCGAGCGACGAGAATGGAACGACGCATCGCAGGATCGATGTCCGCCCCGCCGAAGGAGAGAAGACGGATCGCACTGCGCCATCAGGCGCCTCGCGCGAGCAATGGAACTACTGGGCGGACACGATGGGGAGATCGGCGGGGTGGTGTGTGACAACGACAACACCGACCGTGGGCGGCGAGGACGGGGGTGGCTCCTCGACGAACGACCTCTCGCGCGGACGAAGGATATGTAGCTGGGGCGGCGGGGCGCTGCTTGCGGGGTGGTGCGGGCGGTGCGGGCGGTCCCTTCAGGCGGTGGTGGGAAGAGCCAGAGGAGGAGCGTGTGGAAGGAGAGGTGAGGATACGCAGGATCGGGGGGCGACAGCACATCTGGATCGTCACCCTCGCTCTTAGTCTCCCCGGCCCTCCTCCTTCACCCGCAGGGATACCAATTACAGCCCACGACGCGCTGCTGGATCTTGAAGTTGTAGCATCGCTGCCACTGGGCGTCCCGCAGCCACGCCCCAACGCCAGCGTCGCTTGACCGACGATCTCGTACCAGTGGCATCGCGCCAGCAGCCCTCCCAGCGTCGCTTTTCGCTTGCCGTCACGGTGGCGGCTGATGGAGCTGTGACGTGGCCATCGAATCGAGTTGTCGATGTGGCTCGCGCCCGTGCTCGGGATCATCGCCAATGCAAATGACGGGCGAGTCAGCGGGTACAGCGCGCGGGTACAGAGACTTATTCTACCCGCAAGGTATAGGCGTGTGAACCGGGTGAAGAGCGCTGAGGGGAAAAATGTTAGCCCACAGCCCATAGAAGAGAGAGCAGCAACGGTAACGGACCTCTTCTGCCTTCACATAGCGCATTCGACGACGCCGATCGCCCGATGCCTGTGACTTGAGATTCGGGCGACCTGGCGCGAGGGCGTCGAAAACTGGACTCGCAGTACCAGTGGGTCAGTCAGAGAGGTAGCCTAGGGACTCCAGTTCGCTGGGTCTATCGTCATCGAGAACAAGACTGCACAACAGCATTAAAGCCCGTCCCAAAGGTAAAGAAATAACTTCAATACCTAAGCCGGACTAGCACTGCGTCGTCGGAAACGCAGCCTCCAGACTCTAGTTCGCTGTTCTATCGTCGACGAGCCTGCACAACTGCATTAAAGCCCGGCTCAAGGTAAAGAAAGACATCATACCTTGATCATACCTCTACTCTATAGATCTACTCTCTGCATTGGTCCAGTCTACATCGAGCCGCGTCTTCGACGCACAAACCGAGAGTCTGGGACGCAGGCAGCCTGTAGCTGAATGTATGGTCCATTGCGCATCGGACGAGAGCCCTTAGTATTCGACGCCGCGAAACAGGACCTTTGAGACGGTAGTAGTGGGAGAGAGTTTTGATCGCCGAGGCACAGCCACCCTATTCTTACCTTCTACCGTCATCTAGGCAATTCTCGAGCTACACAAGAGAGGGCTTCTCGGGTCTGGTTTTCTTATTATTAAGATGGACGAGGGAACTGGACCCTGGAGCTTGATATTTGGCTTAAGTGGAATATATAAAAACCTCCGGCAATACCAGCGCCTGGCCAGCTTTCTTTTCTTTTTTGGGCTCACCAATGCACCTATAGAATACCGTTTGGCTATAACGAAATGAGCTCTAATTAAACTCGGTAGTCCAATAAACCAACAATGAATTTTCTACGGAACCACGCACCCACGCACCATAATTGGCAATCCCTTCGTTTCCGCATTACTTACATCTGGGACAGTACCTGCGCCCAGGAACCAGTTCATCTGAGCCCATAATAGCTTTACACTCTCGATGCGCGCCCACATCCCGAAGAGTTCCAGCAAGATATTCAAGTTGTCCTTGGCCATGGTGGGATTCTCCGTACATACTCAACCCCACATCGCTCGCGTCATTCGGAGATTCAGGTTGGTCTGCTCTCCCTGTTCTCGACAGACATGCGTCCGAGTCATTGCGTTTGCTGCGAGATATTCGCGGGGGATATCTTGCGGGATTGAACGATGTGAGAGGCGTAATCATTGATGCTTCAGCGAACGCCTGACGTGCCTGACTCCGAGCCCAATGAAGAAAGCACCGAAACATCATAGTTTTCCGATGGTAATCACTGTGAACGGTTTTGTCTCCATGCCCATATTTTTATTTTGGGGCCTCGTCTTCCAGAGCACTCGACCTGCCAAGATCCCCCACGCAGACATCTACCGTAAATCAAGTCCGATGTCATATCCATTTTTCTGCTCACAATCTTCCAACAGGTGGATCCTGATTCATTCGTCATGGTAGGTGCTTACTCCCCCCTGCAGGCAGGCCATTATCCTTCTCCCCGCGTACGTATATGTTTTCCTTGGGCGGCAGAGTAATTTGTCCTCATACCGTCTGTCTGAACATTCAGATCACGGATGAGTCGGAGCGACAGGTCTGCCTACGGCATATAGGCGCCTTCGCACTCCCTTGAAGTCTTGATATTCCACTTCCTTCCGCTACATTCTCCTGAAAATTGACATCCACAATGGCCACTATTTCGCAGGCGTTGGTTGAATCTTGGTCGTCACTGTGCCGGCACCACTTTCCCTTATGTACTGACACACTGTATTTTAGTGATGTCTTTTAATGCTGCTATCTTTCTCAACTCAGACTATAAGGACTGTCGCCTAATCCTGAGGATTCTAATAATGGAGCTTGACACTCGTCGAAGACCCTATCTGCCCGGAAACTGTTCAGCAGTAAGTACACCCAATTCCTGGTCCTTCAATACTCTGATAGTTCAAGCCTCCTTGAATTTCAGGGCTCGGGAACTCGAGATGTTCTGTTCGCCCAGAAAAGGGTAAAATGGCGGGATCCGGGCAGAGAGGCTGAGGAATGCGTAGCTGTGAGCTGACAGAGAGTAATGTGGCAAAAAGCCCTGAAGGCACGGACGCGGACGGGCGGCAAGGGGCAAGCCGCGGGCATCAAGAGGTCAGCAAATAGGTGGCAGGCAGCCGCATTCAGATTCTATGCAGACGGAGGTAGGCAGGCCCCAAAAGAACCGTGGGCAGAGGCAGGAAGCGGAGGGGCGGGAAGCGATGGGAGCGGGTGCGCCGTGAGAGGGAAGCCGAAGAAAACGAAAGAGCGCGTGAACGGATCATGACAGATGTCAAAGAGTCACGTCACCTTTTTGCTTCAGTGAATATATTTTTTCACCTTCGGAGTTAGGCAAAAATGTGTGCCATTCGAACGTAACAGTTTTGTCGTGAGGTGTCACCCGTTGACGAATTTGTTCGGGTGAACATTGCATGGCAAACGGTTTAGAGGACTGGATTAGCAGGGCAATGGCACCCGGTCCAGTTTCACCCGCATTTAACCCGGCCAACGGGTGAAAGGCTAAAACAACCCGGAGACCGGAGGAAATGAACCCGATCCGGGTCTTACAGTGGGCCCTGTCGATGTCCCTCTTCAGAGTCTTCTCATCTCAATATACATATAGTACGTACGTGCTTACGTTGTCTGCCAGTGGCGGTGTGGAAGAGAAGGCTGGTCCGTAGGTAGACCAAGGGAGTGTCCAGGTCGTGCAGGCGATGACGCCGAGTCGTACAGCAAGAAATGTAATAACTGCTGGAGAATAATCAAACTAGCGGTAGACTGTAATGGGGAGTGAATAAAATAGGAAACTTAGCTCAAACAGACTCTAATGTGGGTGGATTCGGTCGAAGATGCGCAGAAAAGTCTTGTATACGTGGCGGTATGAGACAAAGGAGGAAGATGCCGTTATAGGCCCGGTGCAAACAAGTAAATATGATGAGTCAAAATCATGTATGTAATAGAGTCCGTGGATGAAAAGCCGCTGCTAGAGTCAACCCAATCCCAGCAATCCAGGAACTACGCAAAGACATGATAGGGAGATATACGCTGCCCCGCTCAGCGCCGAATATGGGTGCCCAATCCACTTCGAATCGATCCCCAGCATAGTCCGAGATGCCCGAGAACTTGGATTCACTTGTCGCGTTGGCAGTATGTAGAGAATAAAAAATGAAATGTCTGTGTAGAATCAAAGTAGGTAAGTGCAGGAATGTGTGGGGATGTAGAAAAGCTCAATAGAAGGTATCCTGTGCATGATCTGGAAATATATCTCGGAATAATGATGAACTTCGCTCAGTGGTGGAAGGAGTAGATCTTTGAATGTGCAGCTGGCAAAGGAGTCTGTGAGAAAAAGAGTGGCTAAAATGTGTTTAGTAATAAAATGTGCGCAAGAGATGGAATAGAACAATAAAACAGAAACTTGACGTGTTATGTGCCTGTGTTTGGTTGACGCGTGCAACCGGCCCGAGACGCGAAGGCGACGAGAAGGTCGAGTCGCACTTCCACAGCGGTCGGGACCTACTGCTGAAGCCCTTCCGATCTCCGCAATCCATGCCCAGAACCACGGGCCCAAGATATCCTCCAGAGTCGTTTGCAACTTTACTTCTCGCATTCAAGGCATCAACATAGAATTCAGGCGCAATGGGGAGGACGAGCCTGTCGCGCACTTAAGCAACTAAAGGCGAGTGCTAGAAGGTACCCTTGAAGTTACTTCAGTCTTGGTCTAAATACCAAGAACATGATAAAGCCTCGGAGAACAGTCGTCGTCCCTGCAGGTACATACACCGCTGTGTGGCGAAACCAAGGAGGGTCACCAAGGTTCCTCGCTTGCACTAGTTTTCGGGGATCACCGTCGGGCACGAGAGGTGGCCGACGCGTAATCAAGCAATTTATAACCTTGTCGATATATGTTGCTATCCTCTCATGATTCGGTCCCGTCTTCCCGCCTCCATGTCCCCTCACCTAGTGTGCGCATAGCTTACCATGATCAATCTCCACGACCCTGTCGTGCAGTTAAAGAGTCAGTAAAGCTCTCCCAGCTTTCGATTTTACCGCAGATCTGAGGTTAATCCATAGTTACCTCGGCAACATGCAGTTTTTTCGCTCTGGGGAGTACCTTATACAGGTGTGCCATCTGCGCCTATTCTTCCGAATACTTCTGATTCTCCTTTCCAGACTGTACCAGCGCCGAGGCAGGTTTGGAGTGGATGACTCTTGGGCCGTATTTGCATTCGTGGCCTTGATTGTCCAGGTAGTTGCTATATCTTTGTATGATCTTCCCAAGATGGGAGGAATAGCGGGCAAGTTTCTCTGAACGTCACAGTCATATACGGCTGATCAATTCGTAGGATTCTATTTGAATGGCATAGCGTTTTATGCCATCGTATGGGGTTCCCGACTCAGCATCCTGTTCAGCATCATTCGAATTGATCCATCTTCCGAGAGACGCAGACGGCTGTTTTGGGTTGCTGTGACGTTTGTCGTCGTTTTACTGATCTTAATTGCACAAAACTTTTGGGTCTGCGACTCGGCTAATTCCTTTGACTCGGGGAAGAACACGGAGAACCTAGGTTGTCACTCGCCGATACAAATCGCTATCTGTCAGCTAATCAGTAAGTGCTCGTGATTTCTCGACGGATATTCTACCCACATTACATTCGTAACAGCGGATATCATAGCCGACTCGATCCTGTTGTTCGCCCCATTGCCGTTATTCCGGAGTCTCATCAACAAGACTTTCCGCCGTAGATTGACACTCATTTTCTCCACCTGCGTTGTGACCACCGTCGTATGTTCGTAGGTCCGTTTTTAGCAAAGCTAACAGCACACCAGGTTTCGCTCGTCCATTCGGTCCTCATCCTTGTCGGAAACCCACAGGCCCTCATTGCTGCGCTAGTTGAGGTGCGAGCCCGTAGTCCATTGTTCTAACTGGCGGATATATTCAGGACGGCCTCAGTTTGATTGTCGCAAACATTCCGGTGGTCGTGACGACAATGTTAGATATTGTCGGTGACGAAGACCAATCTCGGACCAGTGAAACTCCCCCTTTCAGCACCATGTTTTGGTATGGAGAATCGGTGACCACCAGGCATGTGCCGACAGACGGAGTGGTTGCAGTGGAATTCCCATGCATTTGGTCAGCGAGGAAAGCGGAGACAACTCACAGCTCCAGAGTATTAAACCATAAAGGTTACCCCCACTCCTTCGAATCAGAATGATCTGGAAAGCGGGCACGCTGACCAGGTGTAGCTAAGAGGTCTCATACAATGTTAATCTACCCTACCTTTGTATTTCTAGTTGTTCACACAGATAAGTATGTTTGAAAAGACGGAGTACACAATCTGGATTTGAGAGGGCTTACTTACTAATACCCTCTTCACTATAGAATCACGATATGTGCCTTGTCTGTCTGAAGCGTTTTCAAACTCCGCTCAATGTCCTTCTTTCCGGGTCGACACTGTTGATCTCTCCGCCGACTGAATTCCAAGTCCGCCGTGCCGTGTTTTGCGTGTCCGGGCCGGCCATTAAAAACTTGGGTGAACCTGCGCATTTATTCCGCGGGGTCATTTTGGTCTACGTCAGGGGTCGAGCGGAGGCGGTGGACCAAGAACCAATACGGCCAATGCCTCAACCAAAGCATTTTTCCATGAACTGTCCTAGGCGCCGAAGGGTTGACTCGCAGGCACTTGTAATTGTTCACAAACATCTGGAAAATGTGTGTATGGTTGGCCGGATGATTCTCTTGCCGGGCGAGGATTCTGCATCGACTGGGCGTTCTGTCCTGCGAGCTGGACCCGCAAAGCTGCGGACCGTTCTTGCTTCCCGAATCCTTGTCTGTCCATTCATACTTTCCTACCGATCATGGTAACGGGCCTTCCTTCAGCGATACACGAAATGCATCACTCACTCCGGCGCGAATACATTTCCTCTCTCCCGGTCCATTAAACTTCAACTTCAACTTTTAAAAGGCAATTGATCGATGTGCAAGCATGTTTAAAGTTAGACCAACACCCACAAGAAAATGGCATATGCCGCAGAGCAGGGGTCCCCTCAAAATCTTATACGATTGATGGTGATGGTCCTGAGCATGCCCGGCTGCTGCATGCCGGTCGCACAATCGCGACACTTGTTCCCAGTCCTCTATGCAAATCTTGATCTTGCCGCAGGCCCAACGGCCGATGAACTGGAGGATATTGTCGAAACCGTGGATTATAGCAACGGTGCAGCGCGCGTTCCTTGCGCTGGACGGGCTTGCCAAACTGTTGGGCAAAGAGGCTGTTCCAGTGGACGCGTACCAGGCATTATGGCCGCGCGTGTGGCCGTGGATTCATGTCACTGAAACCTATGCTGAGCAGTTCCCGCGGTAAATGCCGATGTCTGTTAGGTATGGCGCCTATCTGGACCTGATAATAGCCATTCTCGGCGATCCGCCTACGGCTGAAGTCGTTAGCGCCACACCTGGCGTCCGTCATCTTCTCGTCCGTGCTTGGGAGAACAAAAGACTTGACTCCGATCCTCCGCTTTTCTGTTGGATATTCAACAATCTCACCTGCGTCATGCAATCTTTTTCAATCCCGAAGAACCAAGTTGTCTCGCAGAGCTCATCGATGGCGCGGGCGGAACCTTGCACCATCTCGGTGGCCTCATAGTCAAGCATCTCACATATCTTATTCCCATGGCTCGCAGCACCGACGTTGAGATGGAGCGCACCACCGGATCCCTTTGTAACCTCATTGTCTATCGCCACATCCCAGGAGGATATCAGAGTGCCTCTCCTCGCACACGGCATTCTCGCGGCTCTTGTACGCCTCCTGCGTGTCCTTGACCTCAGGGTCCTTGTACCACAAAGCTCCTCGGTCCTTGAGAATGCTCCAGAGGTTCGTCGTCGCCGAGCCCGACCCACAACGGGTTGTGGAAGCGTTGCGGGCAGGCCTGATCGATCTCATTGTACCCCTCGTCGGCCAGCCGCTCGTACCCAAAGTGACGGAACTTGTATGTGATTTGCTCAATTTTCTTGCACATAATAGATAGGTTGCGCAAAAGCCGCATGAGCTGCATGCGGCATTTTGTGCATTGTGCAATGCTGCAGCTTTTTTTTCACTGTTCTTGGTTCTTGTCTTTCGAAGTACCATTCAATGCCTCCTAAATCTCATATTCCACTCTCGAGAGTGTTATGTTTCGGATGTGCACCCATGGGAGGCCGCATTTTTCAAGCATCACGAAGGCATCACTCACTTTTTCCACACTTTCATGCCTACCATGCAGCAGAGAAAACACCAAGGATCTTCCCTCTCCACGCTCAGTTTCATGCTCTGAATACAGCTTGACTTGACCATTTTACAGCAGGTAGAGGCTTGCTCGTGAAGCGGAATCGCGGATTCCTCCGCGCGCTCGTTCATCACGACTCCGAAACTCGTCGTGAGGAGGTACTGGAAAAGCGGGTCGAGTTTGAACGCGGGAATCCAGGGACAAAATTCTACACCTTATTTGACTACACCGAGCGCAGGGTCCCGATCGGCATCGTCCCGCTGACCGAGCCGGAAGACACGCTTGATGTCGTGCGGATAGGCAGAGTCAAGGCAGTATGGAGCTTCACGCTGCGCTTGTTGCGAGGGGTGGGCGGAAGCAGGCGTTCCCCCCCCCCATGCGGTCGTCTGGAGCAAATGTTCCCGACGGCGAAACATTGGTTCGCATACACACATAAGAAAGAATATCGAGAGGTAATTCGGCGTCTCTCACTATACTCCGGGGCTGAACCTGCCTCATAGCATGCCCGTCTGCCTTCATTAGCATCTCAGAAGTGAAGTCTCGCCCTGGCGACCGCGATTCTGCGTACTGAGCTCCATCAGATGATGTTCTTGGACGCCACACCTTCCTTCGCTCGCGAGCGAAGCCTCCATCTTTCAGTAACAAGCTTGGAAGCGGCGTGAATAATTTGCATCAGTAGTACACCATAAAAGTACGCAGTGCACGTTCGAGCCGATAGAACACGAAAACCTTTCGGTGTTTTACCCATTTGAATCCCACACTGAAAATCGAAAAGAGTGTGTTCAGGCATTGAGCCAGAGCCATAGGCAGAGAAAACGTGCTTAATATCATAGAACAATCGTCGAGCTCGCTTGCAAGGCCCGGTACAGTGGGACAGATTGTTCGAAGATTCCGGATTTCCAAGCTTTCACAAGTCACCGGCTGCGACCGCCACAAAAAGCCAGACTCAGGACAGCTACGATCGATGTCGGAGGAGCACGCCAGCTCAGAGGACCAAGTCGACGTCTTAATAGGAAAGGCCCAAAACCTCAAATGACTGCTGAAATTCACTAAAAAGGCAGTGAAATCAGCGGAAGGACATATACGTATAAGTAGTGCAGCCAACTCTTGAATCTTGATTAACAAACTCGAGGTACACCATCCGAATCGCGTCCGTGTTCAGAGCCAGGCAACCGCTCTGTATCACAGGCCAAACGCGCCCAGTGCAGGTTTGAAACCTGCACTGAAACCTGCACCGGGCGCGTTTCTGTTGGCAAGCCCAGGAACAGAAAAATGTATGAAATGAGAAATTAATACCAGATAAAGCAAAGGGAGGAGAACACCGGTCTTCTAATTCAGAAGCCGGTTTTCCTCCGACATCTGTCGCTTTCCGAACTCGAGGGCGCGAACATAAATAATCGGGTCTGCGGAAGAACGATTCTGGCACTGCAATATTCGCGTCGCAATGAGTAGTAGTGAAGACATACAAAAAGGACTGGTGGATGTTTGGGCCATGCAGAGAGAGAAGGCAAGTAAAAAAAGAACGGGTGTAATCCAAAGCACATATAAAGACGGCTCGGCACAGAAACCAACTTGAGGGTACCCGAGCAGAAAAAACCAGCAAGTAAGAAGCGAGGTTTATTGCAAGCAATTTGATGTCCAACCTCAGAAGACGTCGGTGTTCTAAGTGGTCTGTTGCCCCGTCAAAAGAAATCCAAGGCGGGTCAACTACCCCAGAAAGGTCACATCGTCGTTTGGCGCGCTCGTGATAGTAGCTTTTTGGTTGCGAGGCACTTTCACTGACTTGAAAGGTGAAGGCTTTCGTCTGGCCCTGCCTCAATTTCAAGTCCTTTGGGAGAGTTGTCTTCTCGGACTACGCCTGGCCGGTCTCTGCTTTCCCTGTTGTTGTGGGTTAGTGCTCATCCGGAAGTCACAGGAACCGGAAAACACGGGTTTTTCCGGGGTTCCTCTTCCTAAAGATCCGCCATTTATTGGCACTCCTAGCGTCTTTAATTAGTCCTCCGTCCAATACCATTTAATTCTGCTTCTAAATGGCCAGATACACATGTCGTTCAGAGGACCAAAAACCCTGATTTCTTGTATGGATAGATTCGACGACACTTGTTTGGATGCCATGATGGCCCACCAACCATTTCCCGGAATCAGCCCATGGATAAGGAAGTATCTCAATTCCAAGCTACAAATATTCGGGACTCGACGTGGTTACTGTAAATCCGACTTGCAATAAAATCCTGGCAAAAATCTTCTTCCCATAAATTGTTGTCCAAATTAAATCTGCAACGAGTTCAGTCAAATAAAATCCTACTCAGATTGAATCTTGGCAACGTACCTCAGTAAATCTTGGCCAAATTAAATCTGTAGCCAGTCTGATCAGATAAAATCTACTGGGATTGAGTCTAAGCAACGCACTTCTGAATAAATGTTGACCCAGATTATATCTGCAACCAGTGGAGTCAAAAATAATCCTACTCAGATTACAGCTATTGGCAACCGAAGGCGCGGTCGGGAAATTTCTGGTTTTGGATGTTTTCAAAGAATGACTCGGTCAGTTCTTCATAGATTTGGATGAAACCATGCTAAATAATTCGGGCTAATTCGTGCAGAATTGGTGATAGAAAGCATCTTGCAAAAATATCTCATATTATTGGATGATTTGGCCTTTTGAGGCTTTCTGGAGATGAATTTGATGTGACATGCCCAATTCATGTCCTACTTGTCTACATTTTGGCTTGGGAAGACTTGCTGACATTCTCAAACAGTTCATAGAGGCAAAAGTACATAATATCTCGTGTTTGACTGAATCTCCACAATATTTCAGATCCCGTTGGGTTTCCTGTTATCCCGACCTGACTGCAAGCATCACAGACTAAATTATTCAAAGTTCTGACTCTATGCCATGTTTCTAAATCCACGTAGCCATCTGTTGCAAAAAAAACATCTTGTTTGAACATGCCTAGACCTCGCTAGACAGCATTTATCTCGAAAGTGGCCCAAAATCCTACATCATCTAATATGAAATATTTTCACAGGTTTTTCTGTATCACTGATTCCGCACGAATTAGCCCGCATTATTTAGCATGGTTTCATCCAAATGCATGAAGAACTGACCAAATTATGGGTAATTCTTTGAAAAACATCCGAAACCAGAAAATTTTCAATCGCGCCTTCGGTACTGCCAATAGCTGTAAGCTATTCTAGATTCCAAGATCTACAGCCAAGAGGAGAATAAAATCAGCTCGAAAATACATAGAGGCTTGTTGGAATACAAATGGCAAATCAGAGTCCATACGAAAACCGGATTAGGTGAAAGGAAGGCCGTTAGCTACGATGCACCGTAGGCGGCGCGCGGCACGGTTGGGAGGTGTGCAAGTATAATAGTTGGAAATTGCAGCGAAACCAGATGCACGAATGCCAGTGTACTTAATCGAACGTTGAGATTCAAATGGGAGACCATCGTGCGTGGAATTTTTGCATTCCCGATAGCCCCGATTCTATTCATGTTCATAGGTCAACAGCTGTTAAAATCAACGGGATCAAGTCCAGCGTTCTGAACGAAGACCCTTGAACCTGAACCGAACCGAGCCTTGCCAATATAACGGCGGCGTAATAAAGGGGAAACGAAATGAACTCACGGGAAAACAGGCCCCACAGATAGTTCTGGAGTTGCCCGCAAACTGAATTCGCATTAATGGATGCTACTCTCGACTGTAACATGCCATGGACTTAGAGTATCTAGAGGGGGAGACCCGGGAAGTGAGCAAGAGAAAGACTGCGGGGCGGGGACGCACCAACCATACGTGGCGCGCACCGCCGCGTTGGGAATAGTAAATTATAGCCGTCGAGTCTTACAACGAACACGCCGGTGGCTTAAATACTGTATCAATAGCTGGGTAGAAACATGCGTGCAATAAATCATATAATAAACGCGGGAACTCAGTCAGCAATCACCTGGTAAATGGACACAATCAACTTCTGTGTGGCCAGTAATAGAGTGCTGCAATGCTTGATCGCTATGTAGTGGACTTCAAATGAAAATCGAATGCTGAACGTAACGTCAGATACCTGAGCATGCGCATTCAATATTTGGTGGTCGTTTGAGGGGTAGAGGAACACCTAAGGGCGTTGACTACTTTTGTCGGCCATGGACGCGGACAGCTCGGTTTCTCTCCTGCGTGAGAGGGATTTGAAGGGGGAGCGAGATGGAAGGGGACACCGCCAGAGCCATAGAAGTGGTGTGGGACGGAGAAGATGAGTGGAGCAACGGAAGCGGTAGGTAATGCATATGGAGACACTGCTTTTGAAAGGCTGATCGGCGATGTCGAAAATAAAACATTTGTAATGCAAAATGTCTGGCTCTCGGGGCTGGGTGGGTCGGCCGGAAAACGCAGAGATCTGCAACAGAAACTGGTGAGCTTGGCTGGGCATTACAGCGGCGGGTGTAACAAAGGGGAGGAACAAACATGTGCGAGTGATCCGAATCTCGTTAATATACGAAATATTTTTCGAAACTTACGAGATACAGGCAGGCAGTGTCTTGACAGTTCCCCTCAAACCTTGGAGACGAAGTCGCACGTTAGCCGAGAATCAATGAACCCCAAATGAGTCTGCCGTGAAGTATTCGTGACATGTCACGCTGTCTAAGATTTACTACAAATATAGGCACCACTTGCTTCGTCGGTGCCCTCAAATCCTTTCGGAGACATGTTGGTCAACTCGTTCGTATTCTCGATTTTGAAATCACTGGCATCTTACCGGTCCTTAGTTATAATAACCTCCTGGTCGCCAGCTGGATCAACTGTATGCTTTCATGCTGGAGTTGGTTCTTGCGGTGTGCTACTTCCAGCAGTCATCTCGACCGCTGCTCCACCGAGCCGGAATCAGTGCCATGATCGCGTCGGACACACTTTGCACTTTCACAATCTGCGCTAAAATCTATCTGGTTGTTTCCCTCTACCCCAGCGGGCCCCCCCACGGCTTCCCGGAATTCACCTTGCAGACCAGTGCGGCAATTATATGCTCGACGTACACCACGGCATCATTGGCGAAGCTGTTCCTGTGTGCCTTATACTTCAACTGTGAGTCCCCTTCTAGCGATCCAGATATTCTTTGAAAATGTCGACCCCTTCCAGAACGAAAAGGCGGGTAATCAGTGCTATTCTTTTGTTCGGCATTGTTTTTCAGGTAAGAGATGCATTTTGTTGGAATTCTGGCTCCTGTCGTGCTCACGATTTAGCTCGCATTTGGGTATGCATCGGCGGTTTTGCTGCTTACAACGGGGTCGCCATACGGCTGGGCCACGTTAATATCCAGGTACGTGATATTATTCTGTTTGTGACCTTAGTTCGCTGAATATTCTAGAATCGGGTCTATTTCATCTGCGGTCATGGACAGTATGATTGCTGCTGTTCTTCTTTACACATTCATCCGAATGGATGCAACATCTGCTTTCGAGCGTCAACACATAAGTAAACGATTAATTTGCGTGCACATTTCAAATAATCACAGATCTTTTTGCCGTTGTAGTCTCCTCCGGCGGCTGATTGCTCTGTTTTTTTCGTCGGGCGTCATCGTCGCTTCGACCACTCTCCTTGCAGTGATCTTAGGGTTGAACGGAAGATCTGGTGTGTTTCTTTAGTTGACTCTGTCTCGCACCAAATCTCACCTGGTTTCCTGCATCTTCCAGCCTACCTACTGTTCTTCTATTCCCAAGGGCGCGTGTACGCTCTGACCATCTTGGGTAATTTTGCAGTGGGTATACCTGCGCAGCACACACCAACGACGACACCTAAACTGAATACTATCACTGGTGCCGTCTTCCCTGTCAAACACACTTCCGCTGATGACCAGGCTGGCAAAACATGCGATCGTGCGCGCCAGTTTACACTGCTCCGACCACTCAAATGCTGACGGCCCATAGAATCCGCAGAATGCACTGATAACCACCGGACAAATTCCGATCGCAGCGCAATCCAACACACCGTCCATTTGACGTCGGCTGCTCGCCCAGTAGTATAATTTTTTTTTTTTGAGGGTTTGAAGTAATATATCTCAGTCTGCAAGGCCTCTAGTATACTTTAATCTTGTGTAATTCTATTTATAATTGCAACACTAGTGCAACCTGTTCAAACTCCAAGACAGCGGTTACTGCTCGCAATTGAATCTCGCGACACTACTCTTCAACTAGTATGTTACAAGCGTTACAACTTCATTCGCTGGGGGATACCCACTCCCAATCGCTGTGTCGCTCATTCATATCCCGTCGTGTGGTGGCGTATTAAATTTTGATCGGCGTCTTTGGCTTCGGTCTCGGTGACCTTGAAATATGACGCCACTGCAGCCGACGAAAGGAACCAAGAGGCACCGGAAGATGCCGAGACACAGCGTAGGGAAGGGCCGTTAATTCACTTCCGACCCTGTGTGGCAAATTTTAAGGCTGGATGCCCCTTGAAAGGAACCGTAGTCAACGAGTGAAAAGATTCTTGAATGAATCCGATCAGAACAGGTTCATCAAACTTGGCGTGATAGGCAAAGGGAGATAGTTATGGCTACAGACTGGCTTGGAAGTTCTACATATAGTAGGCGACGCCTACTATAGCATCAGCAAACCCTGATTTTTCCTGTAGTGCTATGTAGTACTCTGTAGCCCTCCATAGTTGAGCATCCACTATGGAGTGCTATGGAGTGCTACAGGGCTATGGACCCGCACTATAAGGACCCTCAGGGTTTGCTGATGTACCCTTCAACCGAGAATAAGCCATCGCGTTTGATCAAACCCCTCTTCGTCGATAGCGACGATATACTAGTAGTGCTAATTTGCGATGGGCATCATCAAGACAGGGACAGAAAAGTGAGAATATATTAAGACACGTCCGACGCGAAAGAGCAAGCACGGCAACCAGCACGACCAGCATAGTGCAGAGCAAAAAGTAGACACCGAAGAACAAAGAAGAAAAGGTCTCATCAGAGACAATAAGAAACAACGAACAAGATGAATTTGTCTCAGAGTCTTGTCGACTCAACCAGAACATGGCCTCCTGCAGTGCAGGAAGCAAAATGTGCCTCATCAGGAGGCTGGGTTAAGGCCAGACATCTTCTCGTATACTATCTAGTGCACCAGAGCGAGAGATCGGGAACGAGAAAAACCGCCGTGAACGTCGTGGACGCGAGCAAGAATGGGAACGACCGATAATGTCGACCGAAAGTTCTCTCTGGAGTAATACACATCCGCTGTATACATGTACAGTACTGCAGTGTAAAGGATGGATGAAGGATGTATGAGTGGTTGGATGAGTGGTTGGCAGTATAAGTATCAGATACAGAGCGGTCACGGAGCCCAAGTCGTCGAAGCCGCAGCGCCCGTATACACTGCGCGCTCTGGATCCACCACTCCCGCTCTGCTCGAGCTAACCGTTGTCTCTCTGTCCCAAACCGCGTTCCTGCCCGGAATCCGTCCGCACTACGATCGATCTCGCTCGACGGCGACTCGGATGCCGTACCCAATTGGCCGCCGTCATCCCACCGCATCTCATCTTCGTATCTCCCCCTCCCCTGTTCTTCTGCCGGGCGCCGACCGTCACGGTACGCAGTCGCAGAACGCATCCCCCATACCTCCACATCCGCACTGTCTCCACACGGTACGCGGGCAGCGAGGACGCGGACTCTTCAATGACGCGAGGCTGCGAGCGTGCGGAGGGGGGAAGGTGATGGCGGGCGGCAACAAAAACGGGACAAATGGGGCGGTGCAGGGTGCAATACTGACCAGCAGCTGGCAGCGAGCGGCGAGCTGTGGGCCTTCAAGTTTGGGTTGTGACATCGTATCGCGTCCCGGCGGGGCTGCGTTGCGTCGTCTCCAGCGCGGCGCAGTACGGGCGCAGGGGAGCGCTATCCGTGCGCCGGTAGTGCAGGATCGCGCAGGCCGTCCGGCTGGTCGAGGCGAAGGAGAGGAAGGGGGATCACAATGCCACCTAGCGCCTCGCGCGACAGGGAAGTACTGGGCGCGGACGATGACGAGAACAGCAGGGGTGGTATCTGCGTGCGGGTGCGCGCGCCTTGTGTGGGTCGGAGACTGCGACGATGACAACGCGATCAACGACACCGACGGTGGGTGACGAGGACGAGGACGCAGGCGGGAGCAGAGGGGCACGGAGCGCGCGATGCCGGTAGTGGGAGGCGTGCTCTTGTGAATGGCTCCTCGAAGAACGATGCCTCTCGCAGTGGAGCGAAATGTAGCTGGGGCGGCAGAGGCCCTGCGTGCGGGGTGTGGGTCGTAAGGGTAGTGCAGGCGGTATCCGGCGGTGGTCGCACTAGGCAGAGGAGCGTGTGCAAGGAGAGGATGGAGGATGCTGTACGCAGGATCGGGGTGTACATCTGGATCATCACCCAGGCTCCGCGTCTCCCTCTCCCTCACTAGCACGGATACCAGCGGTCGAAGCCAATACAGAAGACGCTCTGCTGGACTGGGTCTTGTAGTCGCAGCATCGCTCCAACGACCGTCCCGAGCCACGCTGGCTGACGATCTCGTACCAGTGGCATCGTGCCCGCAGCCCTTCCCAGCGTCGCTTTTCGCTTGCCGTCACGGTGGCGGAATGAAGGACGAAGCGGAGGTCGGTGGAGGCTGATGCAGCTGTGACGTGGCCATCGAATCGAGTCGTCCATGTAGCTCGCGCCGGGCTCGGGATCATCGCCTGTGCGGAGGGCGGGCGAGTCCCATACAGTACCGCGCGCGGGGTATGGATCCAACTGGTGGACAAGACGGGTTCTGCCAGTAAGATAGGCATGTAAAGTGGCCATGGGTGGAGTCAGCGCTGGGGGGAGATACGTTAGCCCAGCCCAAAGAGAGAGCGCAGCAATGGTAACGGACTTCTTCTGCCTTCACATGCCGCACTCGACGACGCCGATGCTCGTGACCTGAGATTCGGGCGACTTGGATCGCGAAAGCTGGACTCGCAGTGCATTGTTGGGCAAGGAGACTCGATTTCGAAGGTATCGTCGTCATCGAGACTGTACAACAGCGTCAACTAAAGGTAAAGAAAGGATATGTACCTCTACTCTCCGCATTGGTCCAGTCCACATCGAGCCGCGTTTTCAAAGCAGAAACCGAGAGTCTGGGACACAGGCCTCCATTTCGCTGGTACATGGTCGTCGACGAGACTGCACAACACAATGGATTAAAACTCGTCTCAAAGGTAAAGAAAAGACTTCAATATGGACCTCTACTCTCCGCTTGCATTTCAACGCGCGGACCGAGAGCCTGGGTCAGATAATGCATGTTACATTGCGCGTCGGGCGACCTGAGAGATGGTCACCATGGTGGCTACGAGCACTTTGATCGCCGACGCACAGCCATCCGGTTCTCTGTCATCTGCTTCCGGAGTCGAATTAAAAGTAAATGGCCGCTATTTCCCATGCTCTTTCTTTCCTCCTCTGAGATTCCTCCATCTTTAACTCCTTTCATACTGTGTTTACTTCCGACTGCGGCCCGTCCCATATTGAACCGTCGTCCCCGTTTGTTGCAAGCTTTTCTTGATGCCCCACTGTTTAGACACCTATGCCTTTCTAACCAACTCAGACGAGATTCAACAGCTTTCCGTCCCATCGGGATAGCATCGGCCAGCTGACCTATCTGCAATGTGAACCGCAGACAGACGCAGTCTGTCGCACTGAGTATACCATCTTTCACCACGATTCATGATCCAGCGGGCGCTCACGAATTGTTTTGATCCACCGTTTACGGTTTCCCCGATCGCGCGCAAGATCCCTGCTGCGCAATGGTCCTGACTCGACGCAACATGACTTCCCTCTCTTCAAAGAATTGAACCCTTTGCGACAGCATGTGATTCGGCCCAAGAGCGCGTGGCTGTCTAATCGTCTTCTCATCCCCGTGAGTCCGTTGCTGGAGCCGTATTTTGTTCTCTGGCCGCTATTTTTTCGCGTATCTTATTTGATGTTGATCTATTGACTGACTTGGAGGGATGCTGAACTCCTGCCTCAACGTCGGGTGAAACATAGGTCATCACGATATCCTTTGCTGCGAGAGCTAGTGGTTCGGGCCATGAGGGTTCGGCTCTGAAAACTCCAATGCCCTGAGAGTTACGAACAGCATTATATGTTAATGACACACTGGAGAGGAAGTCTGCGGATTCAGCGCAAGCGCCTGCTTCCCGACACTGTGAATTTCTACGACGGACAAGGGGATGTACGTGCGAAGAAATGGATAGATAAGGGATCAAGAGCTGTAAGTTACACCTTACACAACTTCAGACTTCGGGTCGAAAAATTATAATTGTAGGGCCGCCGCAAAGCTTGAGACTGTAAAGGGCCCGTGCTATCTCTGGCCGCACGCTCGATACCGGCTTGTGGTTTGTGCCAATTCCTCGTTTGGGGAGACTAAGAGAACTCACACTCCTTTCGTTCACAGCTGTATGGGAGGATAAAGAGACCATCGTTGCCCATTGGCGACCCGAAACACCAAATACACCACTAGCGCTCGTTGTTTCAAGCCCGGAGAAATCAGAAATTTGAACATTCATCGCTGCTTTCTTGTACGAAGAGCAGAGGAATCAAGGATATGGAAAACTGCAGCGATTAAGTATAATATTAATAGGATATTTTTGCCGGATGGAAGGATGCTGTGAGCTACGCCGAAAATTAGTTGGAATGGGAGAGGTTTATTCCGTGAACCACTTTCCATTGTTGAACATTGTAATACAAGTTAACTCTTACTCCCAATGGCACGGTGCTCACTGAAAGAATACATGGTCCATGATGAACTGCATGCCCTCCTGGCGGAAGTTCTGTTGAGTTGTGAATTGTCCGTCAGTAAACCTACGCCAATAAACCAATGTTATTACTTACATCTTTCTCAACCGTAGAGCCTTGAGTCTGCCAAACCATATTTGACGGCTCTTCCGAGTACTTCGGCCAGTGGACCTTGGAAGGAACTAAGGAAACAATCCATTAATCCCGAGATTCGTACAGTGTCCGGTATCCTCGGCTCACTGTTCGCATTGTTAGGATCCCCGGTAGCGATGAAGCTCGCCCACGCGCGCGACATGTAAGCTCCTAGGAAGCGGTCCGCAATGGGCGCAGTGGGTCCGAGGTACGTCGCGGTGAAGTGATTTGTGATCCAGAAAGCCGTGCTAAGATAGATTCAGTGTCAAAGGGAAGATCCAAGCCCCTGTAAATCATCTACTCGTTATTTTGGAGATTGAACACGTAGGAAACCTACTATTCTTTCGGTATAGCAACGAAGCAAAGAGAGGGAGGTATTTACCTCGAGGAAGTGCGATACATAGTCGATGGGAGCGAAACCAGTGTTGTACGGTACGTGGTTGAACCTAAACAGTATTTGCATTCATTGGAGTTCAATTAGGATGGAAGGCGAAATCGGTTTACCTGTACTTATAGAATGGCACTTTCGAAGATACCTGTTGTGCGAGCCAACGCGGGCCACTTTACGCAAAAATTCCTTCAGCCGCGTTTCACAAAGTTATAATCGACGAGAGCAACTCACGCAGCCATAGAAATATCCCCATTAACGGACGCCACTCTCTTATTCTGGGATCCTGGGGGACTACCAGCAGGTTGGAAGTCGCCCGTATTGAAGGGGCATCCCAAAGCCGGGACGTCGGGATACAGCGCCAGAAGGGGATCGCGGAATTGCGTCGGTACGCCAGTCAGGAGAGCCGCGGCTTGTTCAGTCGTGTTCGGGCCGAGGGGAGAGAAGGAACGGCCTTCGTCGGTGTTGCTGCCCACCTAGAATATCATTTAAAATAAAATAAAAAACCGCTACGAAGAGTTGGATGTGAATGAAGAACTGGACGCACAATGAAAGCAACCTCAACCCAATTCCCATCTTTATACGCCTGCAGCATACCCGGAACGTTGATAAAATCCCCATCGAACACAATTCCCGTGGATCCCACAGAATTGCGGCGGAATACATCGATAGGCAGCGCGCGGATGCACGCTAGTTGTTCCGCCTCTGAGTCGTTTGCGGTAGACGCGCAGGTGGTGTTATTGATGAGAGAGTTGAAGTTCGCTTGGAAGGATGTGGCTGTGGGAAGGCTGAAGTTCCCGCCGCCGGTGCCGCTCTCGGCGATTGCTTGGTTGAAGAGTTTGTCGTCGCGGCCGGCGAAAGCGATGACATGGGCGTGGACACTAGTTGCTCCAGACTGTTAACAGGTTAAGATATTCATAGGTAATAATGGGTAGAGGGAGGGCTTACACTAAGGAAGAGCCACAGTAAATGGCAGAATCAGCAGCCGCTGAAACATCAATTGTGATTTTTAGCTTACCTTTCTCCCTGGATAGTAACCCGCCTATACATCACCGATTTAATCATCGCATCCACGCAAAACTCGCGGCTAAACGACGTACTTTGGATCTCCGCCAAACTTCCTTATATTCTCTTGCACCCAATGGAGAGCCAACCTTTGATCGCGGACACCGAGATTCAGAGAGCCCTCGTCCTGCAGAGCTTTACCGGCCAAGAAGCCGAGGGATGCGAGGCGGTAGCTGGAATGTGTTGAACGAATGAGAAATTTGTTGGCAAAGAGAATTATCAAATAAGAGAAGGTAGTCTCTGGTGGATGAAAACTTGAAACGACATACTTAATAGAGACAAAGACGACGGGTTTCCCGTTTGTGATGGAGGCTTGGATGATCCAGGATCCGTTGTAGCGGAAATCGGCCTGCAGAGAAAATAAGCATTGAATTGATTTATTTAAAGTAGAATCACGCTTCCGCCGGTGGTCTATCGAAAACATGATGTGATGCTGGGTGCTAAATCGGGTGTGTATATCTGGACTCACCAGACCGCCGCCGTGGACTGTTAATAGTCGATATTTTAGTGCATACGAAACAAAGTAAGAAAAGATAATAGGATAGTCAATTCACTCCAAACAACAACAGGAACTGGCGATTGTTCAGACACTCCAGTGGGACGAATGACATTCAGAGTCAAGCAGTCTTCCGAGTTTGTGAAGCCGCTGTTGTCATCCTAAGCAATGTGGAGTGTATGAGACAAAGTGTCGTAGAATGTGCAAGACAGCGTACGCACAAAGCCAGTTGTGAACCGGGACCAGCAGTGCGGTCCGTACGCCGTGGCATCCAGAGTTCCAAAGGAAGCGTTGCTAAATGGATGTTAGCAGTGCTTAGGAATGAGCATGTGTAGAATAGAACTAACATAGAACGCGGCGGACGCAAGCGAAGGTCGCCTACAGGTGGTTGAGCATAGGGTATTCCGAGGAAGAGACTTTGGCTGAATTGAGGTAGGTCGACACCGCTGCGGCACGAGATGATTCAGGCTAGGGAATAGGATGTGATATGGCTGTGGAGACGAACCGAACGGTTCCGTTCTTGATGGTAACGGTCGGTTGTTGGGCAGCGACTGCCACGAAGGCGAAAGCTACTAGAAAGGCGATTCCGTGCATGGTTTCCACTGTCAGTGTTCCTTTGCGGGTACCCGCCGCATTGAACGAGGCGCTTTTTAAGATGTGCAGTCAGCTGAAGAGAAAATCATTGGAATCGTCATGTGGTGACATCAGGTGGTCATAGAAATTGGAAAGAAAGTCTGAAACAGGCAAAGAAGCAGAGTGAGCACTGAGAATTGGATCGAGCCCATAATTCGCAGAGAGACGGCCGCCGAAGCTTCGATTTCCAACGATGAATCAGCTAGAAACAACACCTTCAAGTTCGCGGCGGAATATTTTCCTATTCCAGAAGTCCTTTTAGATGTTCGAGAAGTGCAGGGGCGGGAATGGTCGAAGCAGAAAGGCCTCGACTTGACAGAGAACATCTGCTAGATATATTATGACACGGGACTTGGGTTTTGGGGCCACTGCGTGCGCGGCGACGAGTCCACGGACCGCTTCGCGGCTTTAATTCTTAATTGAGTAAGGACTCTTTGACATTTCAACAAAAACACTTATATAGCCCGACAAACCCCTCTAATTAGAAGAGGAGATATAGCCGGTCTCCCCTTCTAACTAGGGCCTTTAGGGATATTACCGGTGGCGCAATAATTACCACTAAATATCGCTAATTAGCGAGTTAGAGTTATTTAGTGATAGCTATTGATATCGCCGCTTGCAAGACTGCCATCAAAACATACGCGGGAAACGCCCTCTCGGGAGTCCCCGCGCCATCACCCGCATCAAAATGGCAAAACCTCCCGCCGCTCCCACCCAACTTGCCCATTCAGGCGTCAAAAACAGCTGTAAATTCACAAAGATAATAATTTGTACTTGCGAGATCGTATGTATGCGGAGGATGTATGTGTCTTGGGGCAAGATACCGCAAAGATGAACAAAAACATCGAATATCTGCTGAAATAATGTCCCTCGGCGAGTAAGGCTGGATAAGAATGTGATTATATTCTAATATAATGCATTATAATCCTAACATTATGATTAAATACAGTCCGAGCCTAATTTTAAGGCCTAAAATTATGGAGGGTTGCATTACATTATAGTATGGTTACATTACGGTAATCAGGTCGTATTTAATCATAATATTGAGCCCTAGCCAAGTGAGCAGAACAGATATTTCTGCTGATTTAAATGGCTAGAGAGCTACATAACAGGTTAGTGAATAGATGAATCATCAGAAATGCTCACAGTCAGGTCAGGAGCACAGTTGAACCATAGTTTGGCCATGTTTGCTTCCGGATTTTGGCGTGAACAGATCACGTGGTGTAATTGAACATATGTTGAAATTAGAGTGAACATGAGGGTTGCAACATTTGGGACCCATTATCTTGTGCTTGAAAATCAATAATCAAAGGGAAATTGTCTGTGAGTCATTTGTGGCCCTGAACTCGGTCCTATAGTTCAGAAAAGACAGGTAGTCACTGTCTAAATTCCTCACAACAATTCTGCCGATGAATCCCAGGCCATACAATCATTCTCAGGCCCTAAGGAGTGTCAGATTATAAACCAAATTTTGGAGGGTGAAATCCAGATTAAATATAATTAAATATGATTAAATTACGATTACATTAGAATATGATAACCTTACGATTAGATATAGGCTCAAACCTTAAGATTATATTATGATTACAGTACATTATGGCTGGGAGGCATATTTAATCATAATGTTCCAGCCTTATGGGACCCTCGGGGCCCTGTGAGTCGGTGTTGCATCAGGTGCTCGAAGGGTAAAATAAACTCAAAGCCGATGTTTTCACAGGTAATAGCTGGTCACAACATAAATCATATCCGGTCCTATCGTGCTTGAAATATTCTGGCGATTATTTCCAAGGTGCATGTATGAGGTTGGAACCCTTGGTATTAGTTTCGAGAATTTATGTGGAGAACACTTAGCGCTAGGATTTTAGCGTAAATTTCTTGTCCATCGCGAACTGATTCTGTGATAGGCATTTGTTCCGAGGTTAGAACATACAGTTCATGTGGAATAATATCATATGGAATAACCGCCATATGGAATCACTTTTAAGCATATCCCATGTTGGATAGGGGAATATTCCACCCACCGTCATCTGGAATACGGAATAGCCCTGGAGCCTTGGTTTAGGCTGATATTCCATTGTGCGGGTGGCCAAAATGGTAATTTTGAGCCAAACTTGCCATTTTGGGGAATCTCTTGCATGGTGAAATTGCTGTTTCAACCATTATATAGTCCCATTGTGTCCAAATAATTGATTTATTGCCATCTTTTCTCATCATGATGCCCATTAAAACCACCAAAGGGATGCATGTGCATGAATTCTGTGCTGACAGGGCGCAGGAAGTTGAGAACATGATAATTTAAACAAAATCCTCATTGTTCTTCAACTAGACAGTGGTGCTAGAGGTTTCAAAACAAACTCATTTCTTTATTAATTGTATCTGCTGTGGAATAACCATCATATGGAATAGCCTCGGGCCCTGCCCCGATGGTATTCCATATGAGCAGTTCTACTGTACTTGGAACTCTTGCCTCGCTCATACCTTCCCCATACACTTATTTTGCAGCATCCAACCATACTCAGGACAAGCTGGACAACCTTCTGGGCACCCATTTTAAAGCTGGACAGTACACAGAAGCCTTACCAAGTGCTATATCCGTCGATTATAAGACCAATATCGCGACGAAATGTAGTATGTACCGCTGCCAAAACATTTACGTCCCGCAAGAGAACTAGGTACGCCTCCGAAACACAAATTCCTTCTAATTTTTCGCATTTACCACTGCCAACTCTGGTGTTCAGGTACACCACGCTGATGAGTGCATCCGGTTACCTCCTAGGTGCAGTGGGTGAGCATCTGTTGGGCTCGGTCAAAAAAAAAAAAAAAAAAAAAAAAAAGAGGATGCAATTGCGGGCTTAGTGTCGATATACCGTCTCCCCATTCGGACGCTGGGAGTCGAACCCAGGACTGCGAGTCATATCCAGCCTCACAAAAACGTCAATAAGCTCACTGTGTGCAGTACACCACGTCCGATACAGTAAGTGTACCATGTCAAACGCCAAAAGATGGGAGGAGATTACCACACGTGAAATTCAGGCACAGAACTTTCGAGTGTTCAGATCATGGTAAATGATGACACAGGAGGCATCCGCCAACGCTTAGGTTCGCTTATATGCGACTTATTGCTTTGTAATATAAATTGATGGTGCCCGTGTTCGAACGTGGCTGGGTGCATTCTTTTTTGAAATCAACTTTGTTGCTCCCAGAATGTCAACATCAATTCAGCCTGCACATTCAATGAACTAGCAATCAGTTATGATTCTGCAGACCTTCTTGATTCTATTGGGTGGCTTCCAAAATTAGGGCTGCCACCCGCGCGAGTGGGCACAGTTCCACGGCACCCCGTGGCACGGGTGCCGTGCCCGTTCCATAGCACATTTTTTGGGCAGTTTGACAGCCCGTTAAAGCACGGCCGTTTAACAGGTATGTTATATCCTCAGCCAGAAGCCTTCATTGAGAGGCTATTTCTGCTCAGCATTGGCTATGTGTCTGCCCCGATACATGATTTACGAAAAGTATAGCCATGCCTGAACTTTGTTTGATCTCTAGTTGAAGCTTTGGCACGCTCACGGCACTTGCCGTAAGTGATGATGGAGCTTGAATTTGCTCAACTGCAGGAAGGAAATAATGTTTTTGAGGTATGTGTGTGTCTCTGACCCTTCAAAATCAAACCTGTTGAGCTCCATTGGGTGGTTACAGCTATCTACCACTTAGGGATGCGACTCTGGAGAGTGCGAGACAATTATTGCATAGACCCATTTGACAGCTGTCATGGCCGTTCCGTTGACCATGCCGTCCCATCAAGGAAAAGTTCAACCATTCGACAGGACATGGCTGTAACGGTATGGGTGGCAGCCCTATTTAAAATCCAATACAAGGGCTGTTTGAGAAA
>JARJLF010002086.1:0-50889 GCA_029378395.1 Mycena leptocephala | reverse complement strand
ATAGAGATGCTCGAGCGTAGGGTGTCGCGCGATAAAATCGAGCTCGGGGACTTCGAGATCAAACTGCTGAGGAAAAAGTGCTTGAGGCGAGGGTGCGTCGAACGAAAGGTGAGGCCGCAGGGGCCGCAGCAGCCTGAGAACCTCAATGAAAGTTCCTCGAGAGTGGAGAGTGTATCGAGGAGTGTTTGGAGGTCCTCACAGTCCCATCCATGTGCATCGGGCAAATAAATTCTGAAAATAGCAAGTTTGGTGGGGGGTTACGCGCAAGGGGCCACTGGAGAGGGTGTGAATCACACAGCATGCTGAAGCGAAAGACATTTATCACTGACCCAGGTCTCGCTTTCCCCAACCTGTATACAAAAGTCGAGCTCCCTCAAATGGACCGCCGCATTGGATATTGCCGTCCACACGTCAGCCGAAAACACCACTCGATTCCCGCGGTACCATCTATATATTTTCCACTGCAAAATTTGCAGATTTCCGTGCTGTGCAAGTGCATTGAAGATGGCGACGAGATCATTTTCCAGGCACTGCATTTCATCTCTTTCGCGATCTTCGGAGAGTACCTGCGATCTTTGGAGAGTTTTGCCTCGCAAAAAGAGAAATGTCGGCATTCAGCAGCAAGATCTGGGTGATTTTTGAAAGACAAGGTGAGTGAATGGACAAAGTCAAATGGGATGTCGATGCGTCGATAGAGATATGGATTCACTACAGAGTGGGTAAATTGGTCTGCCAGTGTGAGTCGAGAGAGGTCGACAGGATTCCCTACATGCCCCACAATGTCGGCGAGAAGCTCCGGGACTTTCATTGGATCCATGTTCAATGGGATGCAAATGCGAAGCGAAAGTTTGAGTTCAAGGCTGAGGGACTCCTTGTGACGAAGTGACTGCCCCTGTCAAGCCTGAGCAAACCCAAAATAAGTGAGCAGCACAAGACGGAAGGAGGAGATAAAATGTGCAAGCGTAACAAACAAGCCCGGGACCGTGACTGACAACCGTGCGTATGGAGAGGGATCGAGACAGCGAGAGCGGGTGCGGAAACAAAGACAAGAGCGAGAATGAGAGCGAGAGTGCGGCGAAGGCGAAGGCGAAGTTGAACGTTGAACTTTTGGGGGAATCCGAGTTGTTATCGCAATGAGAGAACTGCCTACATTTTATAGTGAACGCGGCACAGGTAGAGACAAATAAAATACCAAGGAACGTTTCTGGGCGCCCGAAAGCCGGAGTTCCCACAAGCCTCGGGCGTTAGTATTAGGCGAGGGCGGTGTCGCCTGCCGCTCAGTGTCATTGCCAGCCACGTAGCATCAAAAACACGAAACAGCAGGCGCGAAATGGGAATAGACCAGTACTTATCGACGTTGCGCGTGGCGGCGGGACGCCGGAGAACGCTAGCAGTTTGTTTGGTTGAGCAAGCGTTGGCAAGCACTGCCAGCTGAGCGGCATTGAGATGAACAGTGATGCGAGAACCGTTTGAGTGATAATATTAATGTGCAGGTATGTGCGGTGGGTCCGGGAGAAAAGCTGAGAAAAGAAAATGAATAGGCCGACAAAGCGGGCAACTTGAACTCAAGGACGCAACCGTCTTTCGAATGACAAGCAGAACACCGAAGAATCCCTTCGAAAACAGACACCCGTTTTTCGCCCCACGGCCCCCACCCTGAAATTGAAGAATTGCGAAAATCCAGTTTCTAAACGGCGGACGTCGGATGAAGCACGGGGACTCTGAGAGAAGCGAAAAGGCTAACGAAATGACAAGCAACGGAGGAGGAATTCCACTGATTGTGTACCTTTTCTCGCGATCGGCGACTTGGCGACAGCACAGCTTCTCAAGCCCAATATCACGGTGTGTTGGATGTACAGAAGGAAAGAAAAAATAGGCACTCTCCTGCATGGCAGTTTTGATAGTACACTCGGAGACGCGCAGGAACCACGCATACCAAATTTTCCTCGCTTTATTTGCCATTTTTGAAAACTTTTTCCCGCACACTACCAAAGTACATATCCCTATCGCGCAACTCCAGACCTGAGCTATCTCCCCCCGCATGGCCAGGCGGCACGGCACCAAAGCATGCGGCCAAGTATCCGCACCACGTACATTCCCGGAGCCGCGGCGACCAGACACTGGTTCGCGCGTCCAGCAGACCCAACACCCCACGCAGCGCGCCGCCGAGACGCGTGCGGTCAGACCGCATCACACGCCCCATCCCAAGATGCAACGCGCACCCACCCCCGTCAACGATGCTAGCGTGTAGGTTGGTCCTGGGACAGACGCGCTGCCACCGAGCCGCAGAAAGACAAAAGCACGGGGCAAGCTCGAACAGCGATAACACCCCTAAAGGCATCCATCCCGGAACGCGCTCGGCTCCTAGATTAACAGCTCGCATGCGAGACACCTCCGGGCAGAAGCCTTCTTTCCCTCCGCTCCCCACCACGGCCAAAGACTCGCGCGCTTGACTAGAGCAGTATCCCCGCACACACCCACATCGCACCGTCACAACCCGAACACTCGCCCAATCCCAAGACGCGCCGTGCACCCTCCCCGCCAATAACGCCGTGCAAGTCGTGGCCCAGAGACGCACGCGCTGCCAGTAGCAAGCCGCAGAAACACAAAGACGCACGGCTCGTGAGCCACGCGGATCAAGCTTGAGGGGCGATAGCACCCCAAAGGCACGACGATGCCCCAGTACGCTCTCTGCCTGCGCGCGAGCGACAAACGCCATCCTCCTCCACCGATATCCCCGTGACTACACCTTGCGCAGCTGCGACTCCTCTCACACAGCGAGCAACACCGCCGAAAGCGAGGGTACATAGAATGGCGCGCTTCAGGGAGCAGCATCCCCATCCGCTGCATGCGACGCTCCCCCTCGCCGCCAATTCGAAAAAAAAACGCCCTCCGAAAAGAAACGGAGAAAGAATCAACGCACCTCCCTCTCGGCATGCAGCCAGCCCTTGCCCTTCCCCCGCTCGTGGTCTTCGCCGTCCTCCACTCCTCCATTTCGCTGGCGGGTTCCGTGATCGTGTGCTGGCGGTCGTCGTCCTAGTCTCGATTTGTCCATGGTCGTAAGAGGCTGCGCATGCGAGATCGAGTGTGTATGCGAGTGGTCGTACGAGGTCGAGCGGAAATGCTCGCGCTTGGCGCACAGATGTCACTCGTTGTACGGACACGGGCGCGTCGAGATACTGCGCACGAGGGCTCAGCAGCACTCCATCGAGTCTTCCTCGACACAGGTGTGGGCGGCGCTGACGCTGAGGAGCGGCGACACTGCTTCCGCTGTATGAAGGGCATAAGTAGAGCAAGGGAATGAAAGCAAAGAAAAGAAGGTCGAAATAGTCGAGGGAAGAAATCCCAAAAAGGAAATGAAGGCGCGATTAGCGGAAGCTCCTTCCTCCACATGCGACGCTCCCCGAAAAAACCGAAAAGAAACAGAGAAGAATGAGGACATACCTTCCAAACACCCTCTTCTCCGTCTTTTTCTGTCCACCACCTCTCCCCCGCTCCTCTTTCCATACCCATTCTCTCATCCCACCGTCCCCTCTCTCGTCGTACTCCCGTTGTCGGTCGTCGGAGGAAGCTGAGCGCGGGGGAGGATCCTCTGACAAACGCGAATACCCCGCCCATCGCGCTGGAAGGTGCACGCCCGCGTAGCCGCGGTGGGTGGGGGCAGGCGTGGTGTGGGTACCGATACTCGTCGTGCTCATCGTGCTCGTCACACAGCACCGGCAGTCCCCACCCTTGCGCCTCCATGTAGGAACCAGGAGGGTGTGCGGGCATTGCGGAGGAGACGACGTCCACTGTCTTCTTCTTCGGCGCAGCGGGAGAAGGCGCTGGTGCCGCTGGCGCAAGCGCGCTCGGTATGTAGGGGCCTATAAACAAACCGAGTCAGCACCAGCTTGGACAGAGGGATGATAATCGAGAGATGAATGAGTAGTGAACAGAAAGGAAGAAAGGAAGGAGAGGGCGGGAAATGGAAAGATCCCCAGCAAAAGCAGCTAGCTGGCACAGCGCCCCGGAACGCTATCGTCGAGCCGGTCGACTCCTTGCACCATGAAACACCCGCACAGGCGGAGGCACCCGGGACAGGGCGAGCGGTAGGGGAGGAAAGGACCCGAGGTGCACCTAGGGATCACCGCCGCCCAAACGCGCAGCTCATCACTGCGAGGAAAACGAGGGGCAGGAAGCAGGGATGACGACGAGCGGATGACCACAAAAATAGATGAAATGAAAACAAGCCAGATGCAAGTAAGCGGGCAGTCTTGGGATGTGAGAACGAAATCCTTCGGGTGCGAGAAACTGACGCGAGCGCACTCCAGGGCCGTAGCTGCAGGACTATGACCTGGAGAGGAAGCACGAGGAGCGAGTCGCTGCCAAATCCACATCCGGATGCAAGCGAATTGGAGGTGGTGAATGCGAAGACGCGTCATATGAAGATGCTGGCATACAACCCAGCAGTGGACCCCACCTCGCCGCCTTCCCCTCTCTCTTGCCTGCCAGCACCCGCAGCCGACTCGCACGTGCGCCGCCCCAGGCACATCGAAAGTGTCATCGCACTGACGGTGGTGGGTCGCACTCGCCAGTCCAAGATCAAAGCCGGAATAACCAAGAAAGGCTATGAAGCCCGTCTAGATGCACACAACGACGCGCAGCGCATCGTGTCAAAATATATTAAGCCCTGCGCATTGACACTGCGTCCGGACCACTGGGGATGAGGACGAGAAGAAACCCGGAAATGAGACCTGGGACAAGACGGGCCAGAAGATTGTGTAGGATGAAACGGCGCGAGGAGGCACTGCACACGACGATCTCGAGGGCAGAAGCGATTGAAATGTACAGACAAGCCTCAAAATAAATGGGGAGGAACGGATAGATACAAAAGGGAATAAAGAGAAAGGAGGAAGGACAAGCACGCACTTGTTTGGGTCAGGCTATCGCACCTCCTATGCGGCGCCTCACAACTGCAGGGAAAAGCGGCCGAGTGTGTGTCGTAGAGGTGGTCACTAGCAAGGACGTGTATACTGCACGAAAAAGTTAAACAGAATGGAGTTCGTCAGTGCAAAGGCAGGAGAAGAGTTTGAAGGACAAATAAACACTCACGCAATGACACCGCCGCGCGAATATCCGTACACGCGCAGCGCGCCTCACAAGCGGACTCGAGGCCCTGCATCCGCGCGAAGAGGGGTGTGTACTGAGGCCCGCTCCCGACCACTCCTCTTCAAGTTCTGCTCTTGCCTTCAAGTGTTGGTAGAGCTCGAGGTGGCCGGGCACTGGTGGCAGGGATACGAACCTAAAAAATATCTGCGTCAGCTTCCGAGCACAATATTTCAAGATAAATAACAGACGGATGGGACGCACCCTGCTGAACCGCATTATCCCCGACATAGCATCTCCGAGTGACGCCGCTCTCCTTGACTTCTCGGCCCAAGAGTCCTGTGTATCCTTGTCTCCTTGACTGCTTGCTTCCTCTGTCGGTGTGTGTGTTAACAAGTTCAGAGTTGGTTGCAAGAGGTCGCAGATCGTTGGATCGGACACACCCATCAACATACGTAAACGGGACCTCCCCCCCCCCAAATGCGGAAGTCCCATCAATTGCCACTCCCTCGCCAGCACTCGTATCCTCTCGTCTCTCACTTTAGTAGGGCTCTGTTCTAATGTATTATGTGTTTTGCACACCTGAAGTTGCTCAAATTGACTTGATTGCTCCCCCGAATGCCTTTAACTTTCTGGTGGCTGACCATTTCTGCTGACGGAGGGTTCGAAACGTGACTTATTACAGCCGTTGATCAGTGTGCGAGATCCAACGATCTGCGACCTCTTGGTTGGTTGAGGGAAAGAAATGACGTGTGAAGATCCGAAAGGTTCGGATCATCGGAAATAGTATCCGAAATAACCCAAGGGGTATCCAGCCTTAAAATTTTCCACACAGGGTCGGAAAAGTGAATTAACGGTCGCTGGACCCTATTAGCCGAGCACAGCCACACCCAAATCCGGTAATTTCCCACATAAATCATCATTTTTTAAATGATTTTTGACCCTAACCAGACACTTATCGAAACACCCGGCACTCGGCAATGGTTTCGGCTCGATCTTGGCTTCATCCAAACATTCTTTTCGTCGATGCTTTGACCCACTGACACCCCTCAAAAAATCAGATTTTTTTCTGACCCTCTCAAACACATTTTTAGGATGTTCTGAGCAAATGCCGAAAAGTGAATTAAGGCCTTCAGACCCCTCCCTATGAGGCTGTGTCTCGGCATCTTCCGGTGGATACCCCTTGAAATAACCCGTCAGTTCACTTTTCGTTTTACACTGCACCTATGTATTTGAGATTGCGACTGATATTGAAATATCTAAATGGCTCGTAAGTGTCGTTAAATATCATCTTTTCCCCAGTGTTAGTGTTAAGTACTCTCTGTGAGATATGCTCCAGAGATTGTGCCTTTGATTCGGGACAGAACAATATTTCGCTCAAAAGCATGGTGTTGACATGGTTATTCAACCACAGTCTGCGAAACCTTTCAGTGTGGACAAAATAAACTTCAACATGGATTATAACAGTGCACAGTACAAGTGATGGTCAGGACCAAGAGGAATGTCGTTCCCACTCCCGAAAAATCTACACCGACTCAGTCATCGCATATTCATATTAAAACGATGTTTCAAGCAGCTTTAGATAAAATTGAAGCCACAACTCCATGTTAAAATTTCCTACACTCTTCGAGCTCCTTGATACAAAAATTGTATTGATTTTTACACTACACTTGTGTGGGGAAAAAACACCTGAGATGGTTCTTGCAAGACTGTTGGGCCGCTTAGATCACCCAGTATCATATTTAGTTAATCTACCTGTTCTCACTCCAATTGATAAAATCACCTTGAGGATTTGATGCACACTTCGAAACACAACACGAAAATCAAGTGTTACCCTCTGCTGCGAAGTGCGGCCATGGGTCAAAGTTGAAATACGTAATATGGCATAGTTATATATATGAGAAAACCCCGTTGGTTCACTCACCAGAGGAATATATTCATACAAGAGATTGTTCAGAGTAAACCAAGTGCAGCAGGCAATAATCTTTCTTCAAGCTAAAGTCCCGAAATAGCCCTGTCTGAGCTGTCTTGGCTGTGGGCAGGCACTTGACTCCTGTATGGCAATTTCCAGGACCAAGTCCAGGGATATATTCTAATTTCAGGGAGAACATCGAGGCCAACTTCAGTAAAGTAGGACATTGTAAGGCATCGGAAGACTGCATCCCGGTTGAGGATTTGAATCCTGGCCCAGTTACATGTAACATGCAGGGTGAGACAGACATGCAGCTTGTAAATGTGACTCAGAGTGCTTTTTGTGAGGTTCAAACTTGAACTTGAACTCCAATGGCATATAATTTTATTCAACTGAAGTTGAAAATTAACCCAGATTGTTGTTCATTGCACAGAACAACATATGAGATCGAGTTTGTATGGAAATATTCCCAGGCCATATATTTGAACTGGCAACCATTCTACACCACCGATTGGAATGCGTACAAAAATTGCAGACTCAGAGGCACACTTATCCTAATGTCTTTCATTTCAGACTGACTCCGAGCACACATAAATGTATATACTGCTTAGATCATCTCCTGACAAACCGAGAGAATTGATTGACAGCGCAAGTGATACTAAGTAGCTAACGCTGGTCCAACAAGTACACAATAAATATAGTAATGACCTCAGACCAACTCCAGGCACACATAAATATATACACAGCTCAGATCATCTCCTAACAAACCAATATTACCCATGAAAAATCAGACTGCAACTAGATCAAGTGTGGTTTCATCCTCCAAGTCCAGCCCTTCCATGTCTTCAATATCTGAAAGATTGTTGATCTCGTCCACAGTCCCCGAAGGTGCATTGAGCTCTGCAAGATGAGCTAAGTTCTTCCTGTGTTGCTCCAACACATCTTCACTGACACCAGCTAGCCTTTGATCAATATTTTCAACTTGTTTGGCCTGTGATGACTGTTCAAACAGTGGTCTTGCTATTTCCCAATGTTCTACTGCATTCAGTAGGTCACCGTGCCCTTTGGAAATATCTCCGAGTCGTAGCATGCATTCTGCTCTGCTACAATGAACATCCATCCAAGTAAATCCCTCCAAGGCAGCTGTGAACAGGCTGATGGCTGTCTGTTCATCATCCTGAGCAAAGAAAACATCCCCTAGAAATTGGAGAGCCTTGTAGATTCCCAGCTTCTCTTTTCGCCTGACAGAATGCACAAAGAACACTGCTGTCCAGCCAGACATCCAATTGGGAGAACTCCAGCGACTGACATTACCAAGTCGCTCAAGACAGTAGGACATGATGTCAGCTGGTGTGAAAGATGGTTTGATGCATCTCTTAAAGAGAGTCTTTGCTGGCAGGAAATTTCCTTCTCGCAGATAGAGATCTGCAAGAATAGTATCACACATCATAACTTCTATCACAAGGTTGTGAGTGCTGAATATTTCTCTGGCTTTCTCACAGACACTTTGGACATCCTCCTTTGGAGCACCAATAGACACATCAATTTCAGCAACATTGAGCAAAGCAACGCCATAGGCATAAAAATCCTGGGCGACAGAGGTTTCTTGAAGAACCATGAAATGGATGCTATGAGCTGCAACATATTCAGATTTGAGTTTGTGGATCTCTGCCTGAATGGTCATGATACTGTGGTCCAAATGACCACTGGACATGCCACAAAGAGCTAAGAGGTCTCTTGCTCTACTGCAAGAGAGATGCTTTGCTTGTAGTTGCCCAATGCATACAGCACCTACTCGCAATGAGTAGTGATCTGCCTCTCGATATAAATCTGCAGAGATTCTTGCCAACCTCTGGGCCTCCTTCCCATGCACCTGGGCTGTTACGTAATCACCATTGTGCCAGTTGATCCATGCAAGGTTTGCCAATGCTTGGGATTGCATTCTGGTGTTCCCAGTTGAAAGTGCTAACGATATGGAGGTTTCACAAAATTTCTTTGCAGTGGAGGTATCAAAGTGTCGCTGATAATAGTCACTCAGTGCATTATACAATCTGCCTGGATGAATTTATATAAGTTACAATATACCAGTAATCAGAGAGCATACATTTAAGATCTGGGTCATCAAAGTGCTTGAAGTGTTCTAAAGCTTCAAAAACCAATGTCTCTGCATCGGAAATTAAGGGAGATGAAATGTGCTGAACAAAGTGAGAATATAGTAGGCCTCCAAGTGATAATTATGAGACTGTGGTAGGATGTTGTGAATCTGGCCAGTGAACAGAATTGGCCCCCTTCCAATGAGCCCACTGAAGTAATTGAGATCACATGCACAGTAAATAATATTTACTAGGTCTAGATGCCCCTGTTGAGCTCCAGTCCAAAGAATGTTCTGTATGTTCAAGTAGTTTGATGATATTCTAGCAACTGTGGCAGGACTTGACTGAGTGCCGCAGTATTCCATAAATAGCTCAAGAAGCTCTTTGAAATGTTTGAGAAGAGGCCAGAGAAGGTGGTTTCCAGGTGGCATAAACTTCTGCATATATTCTCGGATAGGCACTAGTGCTTTTAGTCGTTTGTGTTCATCACTGTATGCCAAGGTGGTTTGAATCAATGCTGCCTTACAGCCAAGGATATTATCTATTGGAAGCTTGGCTTGCACCAGCTCAGCATCTGAAAGCCCATCAGGGAGTATTGAGAGGAGGCTGAGAAGATCTTTTGAATGTGGAAAGGAATCAAGTCGAGGACTGGACAGTGACAGTGAGATGGATAAATCCAAGTTGGATCTTCTGTCATATCCATCTGAGATCAGAGATGTTTTCTCCTGCTCCCAGTGGGATAAGACATTAGAGCAACCTTCAGACTCGGCTAAATGAGCCAAAAGATTGATGGCAAGTGGCATGTTATCTGTCAGGGAAAGGACCTGGTCAACCTCTTCAGGATTGTGTGTATTATCAGCAATGTCGATGAATGTTTGTCGAGCTGCATCTTGGTCCAAGGGCTTCAAGGGCTGCAGAAAGGGCCGAGTCCAAGCTACTTTAGCTGGTCTTTCTGCTCCTCGCATTGTAATCTGATTGTTATGAGTAACAATCATAGGTCAAAAATACCTGAGAACCTACCACCAATGCAAGATGCTCCACACCTGTGAGCAGTGACAGAAATTCCTCAATATTGGCCTGAGACTCTGTTGGCTCCCACAATGTCTCAAGATTATCCAGATCAAGAGACTGTGGGGGCTGTGGAAAAGTGTTGAATGACTGGCGAGTCAGGTCTTTCCCAGACTTCAGCCCAAGATGGGTTCCAATGAGAGCAGCGAGCTCTACTTGAGTTGATGCTGAGTCACAAGCAACAAAAAAACGCTGCTGCTCATATCTGCCAGCAATTTCTGTATGATGGATAATGCTCTTGCCAAGCTGGTCTTTCCCATCCACCTGCACCTAAAATAGCTACCCTGGGTGATCCTTGACTGAAAAGATGAAGATGTCTGATAGTTCTGACTCTTGGCCATGGAATATCTTTGGCTCAGATGGTAGCATGGAGATTGAGGTAGAGCTTTGGGTTATTCAATATACAGATCATATATTGATAGTCTAGGGACACTGACCTGTTGTGAGAGCCAGAATAAACCCTGCTTATCTGGACAAAAGTCATTACTTGATTTTTGAGAATGATTGGAATTTCCATACGGAGGATGCTCCATCTGAACTTGTTGTGTCAGAGAGAGCTTCAATCATGTTGATACTGCTTTATGTCTGTCCTCTGCATCCTCCTGCATCTTGGTAATATCTTTCATGATATTGGCAGTGTCAATCTATATATTTGCATCCTTTAATCAGTTGTTGCACGTCAAGTAGATGGCCTACTTGAAAAATCACAAATCCTTGTTGCAATCCTGCCTTGCATTCCTTGAGCAGTGTGCTCATTTCACCCTGATGGAAAAAGTTCTTGACTTTGCTGCGATTTTGTTGTGCTTCGACAAATGTATGAATTTTATGAAGAGTCCTAACTGTTGTCAAACAGAGTCTCTTGTTACAGGCCAAGCAACATACTCTGTGAACTTTCCAATATGACTCAACACACTTGGTGGCAACTCTCCACCTGTGTCCGACTTCACATGAACCATTAGAACGCATTTAGCAACTTGTAAGCTTCCTCCAGCAATCTGTGCAGTCAACAATCTTGTTTTGTTTAATATCTAGGATAATTGATTGAACCTGGTTGTTATAATGTACACTGTTGAATTTACCTGCACATTTTTCAAGAGAGACTGAGTGGTATTAGAAATGCCTCCAGGAAGGGAGTATTGAGGCTACTGGCAAGGATTTTGACAGTATCAGCAGTGACAGTCAAACATGTTGTAATGTTGTTCAACGAATTTGAGTGAAACTGGGTTTGGGGGGCATTTTGGTGGTGAATCACTGGGCTTGAGATGTTAGTTTGTTATATCATGCACTCCTGGGAATTTTTACTGTCATTGGCTATTATTCCATCTCCCCGACTGGGTCAAAGACGTGATGTCCCTGCATATTTTCAGATATCTCTCCCACCCCTTCGGAGGAACATGATGTAGAATACTTACAATAAATAGCACCATATGATGAGCAGTCAGAATTAGGATTTAGTTGCTGCATGCTGCTATGTGACCTGTTTTGAAGTACTTGGGGCTTCAACCAATTTGTTTATGGGAGCAGGCCCTCACCATTTTGCTCACAGATTCCGTACAACAAGACTTGTTGGCCCCTATTTTCAGATGGTTTCTTTTCTCAAGAAGGTTTATCGTTGATTGAGGGTGACTTTGGGCCTGGTACTTAGTACCTGTTGCCTAGCCGGTACCAAGAACTATGATTTTCATCGCTAAAATTGGCAAAATCACTGATTAGTACAGCAGTATACAGTACTACTATTTCGACCAAGGGTTCAGGTGACAGATGACAACAAGATTTGGCGGTCAAAATAGGCTCAAAACTGCCAAATTTCTGTGACATTCACCAGACAGCCATTTCTGATAAGTTTTCAGAGGAATAAACACCTAAAAAATGAACAGTTAGTCGAAATAGTACAGTATTGAACTGGACTGAAACAGGCTTGCAGATAGAGGTCATCGTGATGTGAGAACATCGTGCCTAAGAAATGTCTTCTTACAATACAAAGGTGTATATGAATCATGATGTAGCGATAGCGGACCTGAATCATCGCCTGTCTTGCTTCGTTACTGATTTTGGGCATCTGCGCTCACAGCCATGTACACCTCGCTGTCGTACCTGTTCCCACCTACCCAGCAGCGCACCTGGTCTCCGCGCTAAATGTCATTTGGAGGTCGATGAGCTACGTACTACAAAGAGAAAGTGTGTCAGTTCTTAATTACTGTAACTCGAGAAGAGCTTGGAAAGAAATCTGAAGGATGAATCGAGTCGACATCAAGGCAAGTCCATCTTTCGCTCTCACCAACTCGACGGTCTGCATCCCATCACTCTTCTCGCCCCTTGTTCCTGTCCCCCTCCCCCATCATCTTCCGGATTTCTGGCTCTCATCGACAGAGGAAGGGGCATACATAACAGATCAAAGAAAGAAGAGCTAACGAAGCAAAGGCACCCGCGGCTCACTCAAAGAATACTCCCACCTAGCAGCACGCTGTTTACGGGGCTCTTCGCGGGCGCATAGCCCTACATTCCCCGTTTGCATTTGTAGTCGGCTTACCACCTGTATTACCGCAATTAGCTTCCTAGTATTCACATCGTCGAATGTGGCATTACCTCTATGATCCGCCCAGTGATGGCTGGAATCTGAATTCGAGCCCGAACACCGACTCAGAGGCTGTGGAAGAAGGCCTGGGGGTGGGAAGGGTCAGCTCTCTATACATGAGAAAAAAAATCAGTAAAATGAAGAAGTTATTCCAGCGGAAATAGTCGACGAGGAAATGCAGAGAACACCGGCATCTCAAGGAGTACAAAACTCCACGCTGTCAAGCCTGGGCCGCTCGTGCATCCGGCACTCAGTACCATCTCGAGGCACACACGAGAAAAATCACATTCCCTTTGCATGGACACGCCATACTCCGAGGCGCCCGCGACTCTGGGGTTCCATTGGCAGTGCATCCGCAACCACGTATGCCGCACGCTCAAGCTCAAGCGGCGAGAGCACCGGAGCCAAGGAGGACGTGCGCCTCGTGCAGCCCACACACGCCACTGTGCTGCACGATGGAGACGTCACGCCACTCTCCAAGACACGCAGGCTGGAGCTGTTCCCGTGCAAAAAAGTCCAAGGTGCGCGTTAAGGTGTGCGACCAGCAACTGCTTCAAAATGGTCCCAGGGGCAGCTCAAGCTCGACGACACCACCAAGATGCATGGCAAGCGACACCACCGGGACGCGCAAAGCAGACTCCTGCGCCTTGCGTGAGCAGCATCCCCATCCCTCCATCTTCGCGCTTCAGCTGCCGCCCCTTTCCCCGCACGTCCCCGCATGCGATGCCTCTCCCCTCCACTGCTCCAAAAGGAACAGAGAAAGGCCGGCAACGCAACTTCCAAGCACGTGCACCCTCACGCGCACTCGCCCTCGTCTCTCTTCCTCCCTCACGCTGCTTGGCCCGCTGTCTCTTGCCCTTGCCCTACTCCTCCTCACCATCTCCTCCCGTCCGTGACCGAGCGTACCCGCCTTCTTCTGGATCTTCCTCCTCCTCGTTTTCCCGATCCGCATCTTCGTAATCTGGGCGTAGGAAGCTGAGCGCGAGCGGAGTCGGGACTCGGGAGCCGGGTGCAAGTCACGCGCATGTGCGAATACACCTCCCGCTTGCGCCAGTAGCCGCGCTTGCGCTCCCACGTCGTAGTCGCAGCGGGCAGACCAGTCACGGAGCTGTGCACGCTCGGCGCCCTCGCCCCTTGTTCTCCCCCCGCTTGTGGCACAGCGCTCATGCTCGGATGCAAATGTGGCGATACGTGGCGATACTGGGAATACGCTACGCTCTCATCGAGTGTCTCCTCAGTACAGTAGGGAGGGCGCGCGGCGCAGAGAAGAGCAGTCTAACTGTAAGAACCGATGTCGGCGAAGGGGAGGTAGAGCTTACCTTTTCCCTTGTCCCACTTGTGCTCTCTCCTTCCCTTTCGTAACTGCATTCTTCCGCGCGCTCGTAGTCGGGATGAGGACAACCATAGCCGTCGTCCTACGGACCAACGTGGGGGTTCCGGTAGGCGTACTTTGTACTCGCAGCGGGCGGGGCAGTCGTTGTGGTGCGAAGACTCGTTCCGCAGTGCATTTGTGCTCTCCTGCTCGTCGTACGGGCCCGGCGGTGCCCACCCCCGGATGCGTGAGACCGCGCGCAGCGCGGCAATACGGTGGATACACGGCCACGACTGTCTCGTTCTTCCTCACGGCTGATGCGGACAGCGCGGGGGACCGGCGGGCCTCGTAGAGCTATAATAAAGCGACAATCAGCGCCGGCTTCAACTCTGGCAGAGAGAATTGGGGGAGGACATTGTGAGAGTAGAGAGGAATGCAGGAAGGAAGAGAGAAAGGACAGGACAGGACGGGAAATTGAGTATCGAATAAAGGAGAGGATAGGATATATAATAAAAGAGGAGTAGATCTAGAAGGATCCGGTTGCTAGAGTAAAGACCAGAACCCTGCGCAGCACGCCAGTCCCCGACGATTCCCAGCACCACCCAACCCGATGCGCAAGACATGCGGAGACGCGCACCAGGACGAAGTACTGCTGCAGGTGGCGAGGAGCACATGCCCGCATACCCAAAGCACCAGAGCCGGGAAGGGGAAGAATAAATGAAAGATGACAAGAGAGTTTAGAGTGAGCAAACACGAGACTCTGTGTGTGATGCTAATGTGCACGCACGCGCTCCGCGCCGCTGCCTCCAGGTGAGCTGTGCCGTGGCGACGAAGACCGGGAACGGGAGCACAAGGAGAGTATAGACAAACAAGTCGCTGCAGGCAGATTCGAATGCAGGTAAGAAGACGCCATGAGAAGTTATACAAGCGCAGGCCGCCGCCTCGTGTTCCTCCCACTCTTCTATCTTATGAGCCACCCCATTTCATCACGGTACCGCTCGAGGTGTATCATCGCCCCAAGCGGATGACATACCGCGGAATAATATCGGCCAAAATGGAACGGAAATGGACCGCGAGGAACATCGAGATGAACACTGCCACTGCCAACCTCAGAGACGCAAGGAAATCAAGAGAGAGCGATGAAGTAAAAGGATTCGTGCGACGAGGTTCAGTGGCGCGCAGAAAATGAACTGAAGATTGAGCAGCAGCAAAAGAAAATCTGGTCCAATGAAGGCCATAGATATGGAGGAGTCACGAAAGAGAGGGAAAAATTTGAGGGGTGCACAGGGCAGGTCTCTTCGTGTGCAGGCTGGTGGCCCTGGTACAAGACCTGCACACCAACGCGCGCCCGTAACACCCAACTAGAACCGGTGCCACGCAGTTGCCGGACCCGCGACGAAAACCAAGAGGGAATGCATCGACATAGCTGTGCTTTCGAGCCCAAATCGGATTACGATGGGTTGTTCGGTCGATTCGCAGTGGAAAGACAGAATAATTGTGCAAGGGGAAGAACAGGAGAGAAGATAACCATACACAAATGAAAGGCGGCTGTGCCATTGTGGGCCTTTCAGGGAAAAGACAGAAGAGTGGAGAGGCTGGAGAGCAAAGAAACACACCTGCACGACCCGTGAGTTATCCGCCTCGACCTTCAAAACCCGGTGTTACCCTCTATCGATTTGCGCAGGGCATTGCCGCTGAGTGTCGACCACAACAAAGCGGAGCGTTCAATCACGTCCAATTTCATCTATTTGTGTTGTATTTCTTGTGTCGTATTTCCCTCGTACTATGATGTGTGGAAATGGTGGAGGACGGTGTGCGTGGTGGTTTGCGTTGAGTCTAAAAGTGGCTATCGGAACATCGGGAACAGTATCCGACGGCCGCTTCGTAGTAAGGTGCTCACCACCAAAAGTATACTGCACAAAAAACGTCCCAAAAAAATTGGTTTGTGATCTCGGGGAAATGGAGAGAAAGAGGAAGAGTATGGAGCAGATAAAAACACCTGCACCCGTGAATTGACATTGCTCACTGTGTTTCTTTGGTAGCGTTGGCCTCAGTCTGCCGGCCTCTTAAAGGTATTCTGCTGAGAACCCCAGCGTATATCTACGGCAAGAATGCGGACATAATTTTCTTCAATCACGTCGAGCTCTCGTTGGTAGCCGGGATGTGGTCCAAAGGTACCGAACTCAGCCACAGCTTGTCAGGCCCAATATTGAATATGCCCACTATCAGAATGATGTGGGTTTTTGGGTGGCCCACGGGGACCCAATTTTTTAATGTACTGTTGTTTGTTTTGCCTATAAATGGGAATTTCACGTGCACTAATGATCGACCCGAGTTCTATTGTTCTTCGGCCCGTCTCTTCCGGTTGCTTGCCTTTCTGTCTCTCTCTGCTTTGCTTAGCACCATGTCTCTTCGCGTCAACGGAGTTCCCTGCTCGACTGTCGCACGCTCTTCTCAGGCCTATACGGTCGTGTCAGCCTCTTTCTATTCTGTTGTTGCTCCTGGTCTGCCTCTCGGGGAACTGTTGTCATTTACCCTCGATACTGCTTCTGACGGCTCGTTGACCGTTCTTTTGCGTTGTCGGGTGGATCCCGTTGGGCCCGATGTCTCTCTTGGGCTGGATTGGAAGGCCTCTCTGCGGGAGTTGTTGCTCTGTGGCGGACGCTCTGTACCGGCGTCGTTTGATCTGTTCGAGCATTACTTGCCATCTGGTATGTCTTTACTCCTGGGTTTTGGCGCGTCTAACATTGCTGCAGTCTCTGCAGATGGGATATCTGATCCCTCTGCTGCCCAAGGGCCTCGTGCCTCTTCCCAACCAGTTCAACCAGTTCAAACTGAATTTGTAACCCGTATACCTGTTGGTGGCCACGCGTCCGCGTGTCCATCTTTCCACCATCGCATGCCGTATTCTGACCAGTACGGTGGCGATGGTGTCCCCTCGTTTGATTCTATTTCTGTTGCTGGTGTTGCTCAGTCTACGTCCCAGCGCGAGCCTTTGCGCCTTGTGAGCTCTATCTCTGATCCACTCGATGGTCGACGCGGCGATGATATTGTGACCTCTATGTTGTCATCTCCTGACAGGTCTTGTAATATATTTCATAATGATGATTATTCTTCTTTCGTGCACCTCGTTGCAAGCCACGGAATTCATACGAGCGCGTTTACGACTGTGCCCGAGTGTCGTCTTGCATTATTGACGCATGTGCTGTCTGGTGCGTGTGCTGGCCCTGCTATGACAGACCATATAGGTTGTGCGTCAATGGGTAAAGGCTTTGATGGCGCGCTCGACATGGCGTATTATTCGGTTAGCATTATAATTTCTTCTCCACGTATCTGTTCGGAGTCTGCTTTGGTATCTGCCGTAGCACTTGGATTTGAGGAGTCTGCGGACAGTGCGCGAGGTCACGAGCACGATACTGTCCAGCTCTATTTGCTTTCCAAACGACGGGCCCTTGTTGCTGATTATTCTTACGAGCATCCTAGCGAGCTTATTTTGGATAGCGTCGATTATCTGAAGCTGCCGGCTTTGATATCTCTCGCAAGTCTCCATCGTTTGTCTGTTTACAGGCCAAGTCTCGAGGGTTTGCGTCGTTTGCTGGTGTCTCATGTTGCTTCTGGGGAGTGCGCAGTGCGATCCCATGCCGTTCACTCTGTGGCTTGCGCCTCGGTTTTCGATCAGACTTTCCCTAATGGTCCTCCCGAGATGACCACCGCTGATGATTTGAAGGATGTTATGCAAATTAACCTGTTAACATATTTGATGCCTAGATTGACTAGAGGGGCGTGTCGTAGGATACTTACATTGCACGGAGTAAAATGGACAAATTCACAAGGGGTTGCTAGTCTTCGTGCTGAATTAAAGAGATATGTGAAGCGTTTGAATAGAGGAAAGCCAGTCCACACGGCTCAGGCTAAGACATCACGACAGCAAAAGAGGGACGCTCAACGGGACGCTAGGTCAAAAGAAAGCGCGAGACTAAAAGCAGAGTGGCCGCGCCTAGTTTCGCCTGAGCTCAAGCAACGCTTTAAAGATGTATTCAACCAGTTCATATCAAAGGAGAATCTGGAGACGTTTAAATGCGGCAGTTGTGTTGAGGCATGTCCAGTATCGTGTAAAACTACCATAAGTTTTGAGGCGATTGATATGAATTTGTTGAGGCGCCCCGACCTCGTAAAGGATTATCTGCCAGATAATGACCTCGGCCTCGAAGACTCTGATGGATCGATGGACGGAGAATCTGAGGCCGAGTCCGATGGGAAGCCCTGGTTGGATCGTGATATGGTACCACCGCGCATGCCTGTATCATCTGGTGCGTATTCTACGCTGCTTGTTGACCCGGAGTGCATCATGGATAACGATGAAACGGGAGCTCCAGAGCTTGTAGTGTGCAGTGAGTGCAAGTCAGAGCTGATACATGGTAAAGTCCCTCGCCGGTCTATGGCAAATAAGAATTTTCTTGGGGAAGTCCCTGTCGAGCTCCAGGATCTGTCCGTCGTGGAAGAGGCTATGATTGCGCGGTGTCGTGCTAAATGCTGGATCATTCAGATGCGAGAACTAGAAGATCGTGGTTTTCCTAATATTCAGCGTGGCTTTAAGGGCCATATTATTGTATACCCGCAGCGACCATCTGCGATCGCTGCCACTTTGCCACCTTCTATCGAGGATATCACGACCCCGATATGCGTTGTTTTTGTTGGGTCGAAGCCTCCTTCTCTCGAATGGATCCAAACCAAGGCCACACCACTGATTGTTCGCAAAGAGAAAGTCATGAAAGCGCTTGAATGGCTCTCTGTGCATAACCATCTTTATAAGGACGTATTTATCGACAGAACAGTGTTTGATGGCCACGGGGATATCGTGCAGATTCCTTTCCACATAGAACATATTATTCCGTCTGACGGTATCGAGGCTACAACGTCCTCTTATGCCCCTACAACTTTGCCTAGGGATCTAACGCAGCCGTCTGTCCCGGATCCGACCTGCGGTGGGTCTAACGTCTCCATGGCCAACCTTGCAGATATGATTAGACCGGCAACTGTTGACCCTGTTGCATTTGAGAGCGTAGTTGTTACTGACGTGAGTGGACATGAGACATCTGCTAATCTCCGTAAGGCTGCGTCCAACCATTTGAAAAAAGCAGGTTCAAATTACCTCGCAGTTGCTCATGATCCCGAGCTTGTCAATGAGTTTGACAATCCGGATTTGTTGCCGCTCATATACCCGACGCTATTCCCATATGGTATTGGCGGAGCAGAAGATGATACTAGGCGCACTGACTTTGGCTTTGAATCTCACTTAAAACATTTTTTTAACCTCGCAGATCGCCGGTTTCAGGAGCATTACTCGTTTTTATTTACGGTGTTCAACATGATGCAACGTCGGAGGCTGCTGCAATATACCAGCTATAAGGTCAAACGTAAGAATTTTGATACTGTCGCGGCTCAATTTGCAGCCGTCTCCGCTGCTGCGATTCATGCCGTGTCCGAGAGAATAAGCAAGGGAGATATGAAAACAGCTAATTCAGAGGACGAGCGTCGAGTTTTAGCACTTATGAAAGAAGTGAATTTGATTAATGCGCACGTTTACGGGTCGCCTCAATCTAAACTTGTAATGCGTAATGAGATCCGGGGCCTTATGCTTGAAAAGGGCCTCCCTAGTTTTTATATTACGATCAATCCTGCGGATATTTTCAATCCGTTAGTGAGGTTCTTGGCTGGAGAAGAGATAGATATAGATAACCTCACTGGCACAGATATGAAAACCCGCCCTAACCAGTCAATTTTAATCGCTAAGAACCCTGCTGTTGCGGCTCGATTCTTCAATACCTACATCAAAGCATTTATCGCAGCTCTCGGGTATGACCCTACCCATATGGATGTAGAAGGCGGAATACTGGGAGTTGTGAGCGCATACTACGGATGTGTAGAGGCACAAGGACGGGGGACATTGCATTGTCATATGATGGTGTGGATCGAGGGCGGTCTCAATCCGGATGAAATCAAAGAGCGTGCTCTCGAGAATGGCGGCAATGTTGAATTTCAACAACGGCTCATATCGTTTTTGGAGGACGCGATCTCAACCTCTATCCCCCCCGATGTTAGACCTGATTTAGAGGTTCCTCTTGGACAACACCACCCTTGTGCTACAAGAGGTCCGCCCACGACAATGGTTGCGCCTGAGGATCTGGATGATGTGCGTGCAAAAGACTTTCATAAATTGGCAGAATTATGTCAAGTGCATGTGCACACACCTACATGTTATAAATATTGGAAGGGACCTGGACATGAAAAGGAGTGTCGCTTTGATCTAGATGAGGCCAACGTGCGACCCACGAGTGTGTTTGATCCAGTTACTGGTGCTTTCGAGCTGCGTTGTCTTGATGGTCTCGTGAATAACTTCAATGCTACCATGCTAGAATGTATTCGCTGTAATATGGATATTAAGTTCATTTCGTCTGGGCTTGCGGCCAAGGCCATTATGTATTACATTACCGACTACATAACGAAGACTCAGTTGCAGTCACACGTCGCTTATGCCGCGTTGGAATTGGCTGCTACCAAGCTCGGAGAATTCCAGCCTGAGACTGACGACTTTTCCGTACGCGCCCGTAAGCTTTTGCAAAAGTGCGCACATGCGATGATAGCACAGCAAGAAATGAGCGCGCAACAGGTTGCGTCGTATGTTATGGGATTCGAGGGTCATTTTACAAGCCATAAATATACCAACCTTTATTGGCCTAGTCTTGAAGGATTCATAAATTCTGAGCGCCCTAGCCCCGAGTGTTACAGAACGCGACGTGCTACAGCTGAATCAGATCTTGACCCTCCTACAGAAGAGCCTGTTCCAGACCAAACTTCGAGTGAGGTTGAGATATTGACTGATTGTGAAGAGCGCACGCAGGGTTTTTCGGAGGATGGTCCTCTATCAGGTGATCGAGATGATGATGATGAATCTGTCCATCCGGAACAGTCTGCGTTTGAAGACATAGACGAGGTCGTTGATGGGCCTGGCACCATGGAAGACGATGTAACCTTGACGCTCGGGCCGAACGGGAAATTTACTGCGACGGCGAATCAGTCTAAGGATTATCAGTGTAGAGGCGAGGCACTCAACCATGTTAACGTATGGGATTTTGTAGCGCAAGTCGAAAAAATCAAGTTGGTCAAAGCTCGCCGAAACCACAAGAAATCTGGTGGCAAAGATAAACCGTTGGACAACGAGTTATCTGATCAGGATATTCCAGACCGTGAAGCTCCGGGTGGCGAAGTTCCGAGTGATGCTACTGGACGGGCTCTTGAATCAGAAAAAGACGACCGCGAGCCTGCGTGGGATGTGCACATCGACGGCGATATACTTCGTTGGTCTGGGAAAGAACGTCCTCGAGTTAATCTGCAAGAAGGGCATTTGGAAGATAAAACACATTTATTGCGCGTAATTTCACCTAGTGCTCGCCGCGTTCCTGTCCCTATAGGTCCCGCATTGCCGCGTCGTGACCGTGATGATTTGAAACACAAGCATGCTCGTTTGATGCTGATATTATTCAAGCCGTGGAGGCATTGCTCTGATTTAATCGAAGACGGTCAGAGTTGGCTTGAGGCTTACGAAGAGTTTCTGAAAGATTGTTCATCCGAGGTAGTGGAAATCATAAATAACATGCAACTGCTCCATGAATGTAAGGACAGTCGGGACAGCCATTATGCCAATAGGCGCAATCGTAAAAAGGGTGATGGCATACCTCTCAATTTGGTGCGTCCCAGTGCCAATGGAGATCTTGGCGATTATGATGAGTCGAATATACTGGATCATCTCGATTCCATCGACAGTTGTTTTTCTAACCGGAGAGATCGGAGCAATATGACATCGACGAGGCTACCCGCGCATTAGTAGAAAGTGGAGTTTTTGAGGGTCAGAGTCTTGACCACACGCTGCTCGCTAATGATCAAGTAGACGGAACCACCGTAAGGTGCTAGAACGAAAGCCGGAGTTGGAGCAACGTTGGGAAAAAAATTATGATGACCGCAAAGACGCTTGGAAAAAAGTGGCCGCCAACGTTGGCGCGACCGATCCCGTTTCTTCTGAGTCAGTCTTACCTGAAGGCAGTGGTAGTGTGATTCAAAATGGTGCTGCATTTCGTACCGTGCTTCGACACTTCCGATTGAAGCGAATGCGATTGGTGTGAGACCGGGTCCCGTACCCATTACAAATGAAGCTGTACTGGCCGAGGGGCTGATAAACTCTGTAATCGAGGACTGGACTTTAAATGTGGAGCAAGCTCGCGCCTTTAAACCCGTTGCTCACCATAGTCTAGAACCTAAAGGATCTCCGCTTCAGATGTATCTTGGAGGACCGGAGGTACAGGAAAATCGCGTGTAATCAACGCACTCAAATCATTCTTCGACGCTCGTGGGAGAGTAGGCGGTTCCGACTTGCCTCGTACACTGGTGTGGCTGCACGCAATATTTCTGGAATGACTTTGCATGCCGCCTCGGGATGGTCAAAAGAGCAATAAAAGCAAAACAGGTAAAGGCCTCAGAGATTTAATGTCGATGTGGGAAGGTGTCGATTATTTGTTTATCGACGAAGTTTCTATGATCGGATGTGCCTTGTTGTATGATATCAGTGTTGCTTTGTGTGCTGCGAAGGGGGAGCCAGGTTCTGCTTTTGGTGGTGTTAATGTGATTTTTGCCGGAGACTTCTACCAGTTGCCGCCGGTCCGTCAGCAACGACTTTACGCCCATATCGAGCACACCTCTGCACACAGGAAGAAGAAGGGGTCCGGTATTCGACGGTTGCAGCCTCGACTGCGACTGGCCAGAAAAATATATGCGGAAAACTGCTCTGGCTTAGTGTGAAGACAGTGGTTTTACTCACGGAAGTTAAACGACAGACGGGTCCTGAGAACGAGAATTTTTTAGAACTTCTTGGACGCCTTCGGTTTGGGCGGTGTACAAATGCCGATTTTGATTTGCTTAACACACGATTATTGAGCAATCTTGATATAGATTGGACTCGCGCACCTTGGCAAGATACCCCTATGATCGTGAACGACAATGATATGAAAGACCAGCTGAATTTCAAAGCAGTACAAGATTTTGCAAGAAGAACCGGTCGCGCACTGCATTGGTACTATACAGAGGATAGACTCGGTAAACAGCTCGTCGGCGCAGGGGCTTTGAGAGATCATCTGATGAGGTTAGACACTGGTAAGACTGGTCAGAGATTGGGAAACTTCCGCTTGTTATCGGCATGCCTGTAACAATTGCTCAAAATTTTGACGTACCGGGCGGTGTTGTGAACGGATCGTTTGGAATACTGAAAAGTGTCAGATATAATCTGGACGCGGATGGAAACCGGCATGCTATATCCTGTGTGGTTGACTGCAGGGATACAGAACTGGGGCTGGTTCCGGGTCTTCCAGATCATCATGTTGTTGCCCTAGAAGACACTACAGACGTTCATCTGGAACATCCGTATACTCATAAAACATGTACCGTGAAGCGCACCCAGTTACCCATTCAGCCTGGTTTTGTTATGACAGCCTACAAATCTCAAGGGAAAACGCTGGAAACCACGCTTGTCAATCTCGTAGACTGTCGTGGTACAGAATCTCCTTACGTTATGATCTCGAGGGTCACATCCTTGGATGGTCTTGCAATAATAAGCCCGTTTTCTAAAGATAGAATATGTTGTCGCACGTCTGAAGATTTGAGACGAGAAACTATGAGGCTAGAGTTGCTTGCTCTTCGCACGATAATGGATTGTGGAACTGAAGAGGAAATTTCGGATGCCAAACGTGCTATCGAGACCAGATTTTCATCCGATGCGTGCGAAGACGATGATGCAAGTTCTGAGGATGAAAATTCAGTGGCGGAGGATCCATGGACGCGTCTGAAACGGAAGCAAAGCAATAATATTCGTCTGACATTACCAAAGACCGCTGGAAGGAGAGAAAAACGAAACTTGAATGCTGCGCGAGTGAACTCATCGCCGCGTTCGCGTTCGAGTGGTCCGGTAAAGCGCAAGGAGCTTGATGCTCCTCGCCCCAGTGCGCTATCTGATGCTCCTCGCCTCAGTGCGCTGTCTGTCGCACGGCCGGTGCAGTTGCCAGAGTATGACCCCATGGATATCGTAGACAGTGCGTCGCAGCTGCTTGTGCCGCGACGAAAGCGCAAGCGTCTCGATGAACAGGTGGGACTTCATAATTTATATATCTTCTCGACATTGATCGTCCTTGCCTTTGTTCACCTAGCCTGCTCGTTTATCTCTCATCGGAACGATACCTCACGCGAGCCACATGGAATCTGGTGATTTCGCGGAGATTCAGACTGGGTCCGAACAGCCTTTAGCTTTGCGCAAACGTCGGCATATCATTTGAGGTGTGTGCCCTCTCCTTATTGATGCTGGTGATTTCGCAGAGACTGAGACTGGGTCCGAGCAGCGTTGGAGGTGTCCCTTGATGCCTGTCACTGTGTCACATTAAAACTTTGTTAACGGGAAAGATCAGTCACGCGCCCATTTTTGCACCAGTCTCCTATGCTCTCCGTTCACAATCTTCTCGGACCGCGTCTGGAGGACCCAGGTATGTGCCTGATGGCCAGAAGTGTATATGGCCATGATTTCGCTCGAGATTATTGGATTATGGCCGTTTACCGATATGCCCCATGGTCGATTCCTACCATGATCGGAGAACCGGAGAGCCCTTTTTGCCAGTGCTTGTCGGTAGCGTGAAACGAATCGCTGCGCCCCATGTTAGCGTTTGGTTTGCTTCATATGATGTCATATTCTGATGCCTTATTAGGAGTCCTCGAAGTCGAGCCAGACAATTCAGCTTGGTTTTCCTTCCGCTCCTGGAGGACATGCTGTTGACGTTGTATGCTGGGATCAGCTTCACATGTTGCGTCGTGTAATGGAGATGGAGTGCGCTAATTTCACCTATATATTATGGGACCTGGTCCAGCGCCAGCGCGTACATGTGAGTATTGTCGGTTAATGAGGGCATATATATAGACTGACACTCTGTTTTTATGCGTTTCCCAGTACGTTCTCCGGAACGTCGAGCCATGGTCGGTTGGTCCCGCATCTGATGTTGACCCGAGACCAGCTGGAGATTGCATCTATGTCTGCGTAGACCAAAACTGCGTGGTTTGTTTGATGTTCCCATACTACCTCTTAAATTCTAAATACTGTATTATCCAGATTGTGCGTTCTACTCCGACCAGACTCTTTCGTTATGCGGTATCAGGACCCTCCGGGACATCATCATCCAGCTCGATGACTCTTGATGACCACACGGCTTTCGGAGTTGTCGAAGCCGGGAATCTCGTGGCAGTTCGGTGCACTCTGCATTGTAATCATCGGGCCGTCCACTCCGAACCTGGAACCTTTATTCGTGTAAGTCAGGTGCAGTTTCTACTATATGGGGTTTCTCACTCCAATTTTTATTTTATTTTAAATAGACCTATTCTCTAGTCGCGCGGGAATTGTCTGTAATAGTTTAGTCTCATTATATGCAGTATGTTGAAACTTACTCCGCTTCCCGTGCATCGTCCATTGTTCTTCTTGTTTCTCCACGGAAAGAGCACTACAATGTATCACATGGCATAGTATTCGGGCGTCTTGTGGGTTCTTTACAATGCATCAGTAGGATTATCTCCATTCGGGTTCTTGGTTGAATACCCCACGTTTGTTGTCTGCATCCGGTTCCAACCTCCATTCGGGTTCTTGGTCAATTAACCCACATTTGTTTTGTCTGCACCCGGTTCCGACCTCGTTTCAAGTATCCCCGCCCTTGTGGGTCCGATTTAATTGGTTACTCCGCTAGTCTATTGCTCAGTTTGTGCTATGCAAGATCTTCATTGTAATTACCGATCGAAGCGGGCCAGGATTGTTATTCCGATGGCGTGCACTTGGTTTTGACACAACATAAAAAGGTCGCGCTGCGTTGTCAATCGGTTGTCCCAGACCCATCTCTACTTTGTCAACCATGGCCCAGGAAATTACCGGTGATCCCGTCCCGACAAGTTGGTCACCTTCTTTGACTGGTTCATCGAGTTTACATTCTGCGCATTCCAGTATTCGAAGAACGTGCATTGTGCGGCATGTACGACGAACTTACGGACACTCTCGTCGCGATGGGCGACAAAGCGCTCGGTAATATCGACTGTCCCGATGACTTTTCAAGATATCAGCCTCCGTATTCATCCAACATCGAATTCCGGACCAGTGCGGGCTTCGAGATGCGCACGATCATTGTCGGCGAGATCGCTGGCCCTTCTCAGGGAACTGTCATGCGCGCTATAGGTAATTATTATACTGGCAATAACGTTAGTGTGCATTGTATCGCCTTTACTTTTCTCATGCCTGCCTAGTTCCAACCCATCGACGACACGAAGCTGAATGTGAAGGATATACTCGCTCTTGTTATGCCTACCCATGCGCCCGTCAGGCTCGCGAATTTTTTCGAGAATCAAACTGTTCCGTTGCGCTCCACCATCGACCACGAAATTGGCATCGAGTCTACAGCTGTCCCTTATCAGGTTGGCGTTCTTTGTTGATCTAGTTTCTTATTTGACCATCGCGTTGCAGGAGTACCTCTTGCGTCCCTGGATGAGGGCAATTTGGGAGAACAGCTCCCAGGACGATATTATAATGGTGCATATGCTTCCCAAATACGGTGTGAGCTCGATTTTGCTATTCATTTAAAATTCACTTACTTGCTCTTAGATGCCAGCAGCTGCCGGGACTGCGACTGGCGTCCAGCGTCGCACCAAGCACAAGCTGGATGATGTTAGTTCTCGATCGGCAGACGCACAAGTCGTCGTTCCTGTCACGAGTGCGGGCGCATCTGAATCGTCGATTCCCAAGCCTGACGGTGCGTTTTGAGGTTGAGCCGAATATTATTCTTACCAGCAATTCCAACAGCATCCCAGATCAAACTTGGTGCTTATTACGACCCTCGCTTGTTGTTGGATTACGGTGGAGAATATTTCCGCCATGTCAAAGCTAGGCTTGTGCAGCTCGACGTGAGAGACGCCACCGACAACAGCAACGCGTTGGTACTCCCTGGGAATTCTATGAGCGACTCAGGCCTGGCACCTTGGTACTCGTCAGCGCGTCTCTGCACATTTTTGTCATGAACGACACGGATTCTAAGGGGGTTGCCCGCCCGAAAAAGAGGAAGGTGCGGAATCCATTTTCCTTCTTCTTCTTCTTCCTGATTTATTCGTCAAGGTGTATCAGATCAATGCCCATAGCATCAAGATTTTGGCCGACTCGGACTTACCGGTGGAGCATAGGTCGATTCCCATTCCTCGCTCATTTGAAGGCGCATCGTCGAGTGGTCCACCGCCTGCCGAATTTGATAATTTCAGCCTCAAGTCCATGCCTGGTAAAGCCAAATCTCAGCTCGGCGACGTCAGTGGTACGTCCGTGCCAACAGCGTTTCTCGCTCGACTGACACTATCTGGTAGGTTCTTCTGCCGGGGATACAGATTTTGATATGGTTGAAGCTGATCAGCAGAAGTCGTCGAAGAAACTTAAGAAGAGATCTGCGACTTGAACGAGGTGTCTTGCGTGCGTACCCACTGGTTTGTATAATTATTCTCTAATGGTGTTTCAGCGATTCAACCGTCCGTGAACTGTTTCTGCGTCAAGTAAGTATTTTCGTGGCCGCGACGCAACATTCTACTCACTGAGACTCGTTTACACAGCGCGTTTCTCTGTCTCTTCGTAACTGTACATTATGTGTGTTGCCGTTCAGGCACTGTATTCCGTGGGTTTTACTATGTTTTGCATTTTCGAGTTTTGTACCTATGAGATTGTCTATCTACTTGATTCGCTTGCTCTCCCGCTCTATCCACGGCCCCGCGCCATTTGAAACCACGCCGCTGTCCGACCCGATGTCGGGTGTCGTGTCATAAGGCCGACACATCCACACACGACAAAACAATCTACTTATGGAAGCTCGGAAAACGCCGGTATGGTGAGGAAGCATGTGAGCCCTTGAGCACCTGATGATATCTTATGTAATGACATCGCTCCTTTCCCGTAACTTGTAGCATGTAGACTAGTATCTCATTAATAAATGGCAGAACCGCCCGACGTAGTGTTGAAAAAACCACGAAAGGTATAATGCAAGCATTAAGGTATCTAATCCATGCTGAGGTGCGTGGCTTTTAATATCAAGGTCCCAAAGCGCAAGGTGCCAACGGCGCGCGATTTTCTTGATCTGGCGGCCATCGACGACCAAGAGGACGATGAGGATGAGGACTATGATTTAGAAGACGGTGTGAATTTCCTTTTCACTCTCTACTCGTAGACTGACCTCTTGGCAGATTTCATAGACCGCCGGCTGCACTTGGATGATTCTGGGGACGATGAAACGGCTCCCTCACGCCCTGCTCGCTTTCTTATGGACGAAATGCAGACTATGGACCCTCACGAGATGGCCCGTGTATTAGAAACTCGTTATCGTGGTACCCTCCGTCCGAGGGATGCGTCAATTGGAGAAAACGTTACGGAGGACGTTCTCAAGTGGATTCATACGGCGGACATCTGCCCAGACAAGAATGTTACTCCAGTGTGGAAGCTCGAAGTGGCTGTGAGAATTCGTGCGTTGTCTCCTCAGCTATATGTTGACTTGCCTTCACAGCGCGGACGCGAATGGGATGTCGTCAGAACTGTCTTCAAACTCTGCGAGGATTCTCTTCGCGATAGCGGCGTGTTGTCCGCAACTGCCAGCCCATCTGCTAGGGGATACATATATATCGAGTGTCCCCACTTGGCCACCGTTGAACGTATTGTTCGCAGCGTTTCATTCATTCGACGCCATGTCCCTCCTCAGCAGATATCGGTGTCGGACTTACAGGCGGTTCTTGCATTCGACGACAAACCTGAAATTCCTGTCTCTTCTTGGGTGCGATACAGTGGTCGAGGTCTTTACTGCGGTGATTTGGCGTGGGTCAATTCGTACGACCAGGACTCGATGACATACACGATTTGCCTCATTCCCCGGGTCCTCCGTTGGGAAAAGGGCAATGGAAGACCTACGGGTCTCAAGCGCCCCGACCGCCTGCCCGTATCGCACCGGCACTGTTGCTTCCTGCACATGTGGGCAGCTCTCTTGACCCTAGCGCTCCGCTCAGTTTCGATGGGAAAGACTTTCAATACGGGTTTTTCCTCCTTGATGATGTTTATCCGCGAGATCTTGCCGATAATCGTGTGTGTCCTTCCGACGCTGAACTTCGTTTGTGGGAATCGAGCCCGCTATATCAACACCTGCAAGGCCGCGCATCGTTTGACTCTCCTTCTCTGTCCACGCAGTTCTCTATGTCTTTGCAAATCCAACGCGACGAGCTGGTTAAGACTCGTGCTATTCGAGCGGGAGATATTATCAGAGTCGTTGCAGGGCTTGCACGCGACTGTAGCGGACGTGTAACAGAGCTCACGATGGATCACCGCGTCAAGGTCGACATCACGGACTTCAGCGGGCCCTCTGCAGACATCGATCTTCCCATCTCCGACGTAGTGCTCGATTATCGAGTCGGGGACTTGGTAGAGGTGTGTACCGGTCCACATACTGGGCTCGTCGGTTGGGTTGGATATACAGATTGGCTAGCTCTCCGTGTTGGACTCATTCAGCATTCGAAGTCGAAGCTTCCCGAGCTGAGTACGCCAAGCGGTAAATATCTGCCGCTCGGAAAGGACATTGTTGTCGAAGTAAGTCCTGATCTCTAGTATATTCCACGCGTATACTGATCTGGTTTGACTAGTACGATGTGGGATGGACGTGCTTGCGGCCCAAATCTAGCACGTCTTCGATGCGATCCTTTACGTCGGTCGGACCTATCGCGTCTTCGGCTGTAGTCCATCAATCTAAGGCCGATCCATACGCTGGTATTGAAGTAAAGGTGACACAAGGCCCTCTGAAAGGGGTGTTTGGTATCATCAAGAATACCCGCCAAGGCTCTGACACTGTTTCGATCTTGACGGAGGGTAAGAGTGTGAACGTTGTGCTGGAAGTCAAAGTCGCCTCTATCAGAGAGAGACAGTGCGTTTCTTCCCTTTCGACTGCTGTACAGATCTCTCATTATTCTCAGCACTTTTCTCGAGTTACCGCGTTTTATAATTACAGCGTATGAGGAAAGACAACAAATACGCGATCTCATCCAGAATTCTCGAGCAAACGCCTGGGCTACAGCTTCTCCGGTCGTGATTGCAGCCGAAGACATTCCAATAGATTCTCTCCCAGACATTTCACTCTCGTGGCCTGAAGTTGCTGGACCCGTCTTAGCTCCCGATGAAGAACCCGCCCCTACCTCCGAGCTCGTTTCGGTACCGGCTTCAGACCTTGTTGCGGCGTCAGACACGGACGACTCTCATCATTGGTTGCTGCACCCTGCGTTGCAGGGGAAGTATCTCGATGTTGTTGTTCACGAGGCCTCCAATATCTGGAAGGGGAAGTACGACAACCTAATTGGGGTTATCGAGAACCTGCCTGCAATTAAACGGGGGAAACGGGGCTCCGTTAAGGTGAAATTCGGGATTGCGATGGCCACGAAACGATTCATCAAGATTACGAGTATATTCCCGCTAGCGACCAATGAATTTGAGGGACACGTGACTCGGGAAAAAGCTGTACCCGTATTGAGCCTCATGGGTGTGTACGTCGTCGTGATTGGGCCGGACGAGAGAGGACGGAAATCTTTGATTGGTAAAACGGGGTTCACTACGCACGGCGGTGCTGTGAGCATCGATGATGGACTTTATTCTTTCCCGCAAAGCAGCCTTTGTCGGTCGGACCCTTACCCTAAGCAGTTTGATGCGCAAACAATGTATAATCGGTACAGAGTACTGCCTGTTGCTTCCTGACCTGTTAATATAGTACCATTTTTATTTTTCAGTAATTGTCTCTTTTAGGAACAGTCGATCGGTTGTCCAATCGCGGTCCGATCTCGGCTGGGTACCGACTATTTATACTCTTTGCCTTTCACCTGACGCCCGCAGAACGAGCCTCTTAGATTCGCAATGGTACCTGATCATCACGACAATGGGCTTGGACCGGATTCCTCAGGTACGTGTCGCAGATGATATCTTGTATCGTTTATTAATAGAAATGTTTAGTTGGTGAAAGTCTCGGTGCGGTGGAGACTGAAGACGGGCGTGACACACAATCTAGCAGAGGTATGTATGTTTGTCCATCCTGGGTTTGGCTCTGACATTAACGCAGGGTATACTCTGATAATAGTTGGCGGTGATAGCTCGAATGAAGATACATTTGGCGAGGGTTTTTCTTCTTGAGCCTTTCTCTTCTCGCGCTTATTTATTTATCAGATGTAGCTGACAGCAAAGGAAAGGCTAAAGCCCAGCATGGAGGTAGTATTTTCACGATCTGTTACTTGCAAATGCTCATGCAAGTAACAGACACCCCCCCTATTTGGATTAGCAGTGATAGCGAGGATGGTATCATTCCAAGTATACCTCACATCGCGAGCAGTGCCAAACGTCAAGCCGATAGCAAAGGAAAGGCTAAAGCCCAGCGCAGAGGTAGTATTTTTACGATTTGTTGCTCGCAACTGCTCACGCGAGCAATAGACACCCCCCTGATTTGGATCAGCAGTGGCAGCGATGATGATACCAATCTAGGTATACCTCGCATCGTGAGCGGTGTTAAACGTCAAAAAATCCTGCCGTTAAGAGGTGCGTGTGCGTGTCGACACTGGTGGTGTGCGTGATAACCCATTATTTTATTACAGTGTCCACGCGTGACCAGGACGACCACCGACAAGCTAACGAGCTAGCAGGCAGGTCTTTTTTGAATATCACAGATATCTAACAGTGCTTAAACTTTTCGGCGCAGGTCGACAACCCCCCGATCATTCCTCGTCGTTGAAACACTCGCCCCGCAAGAATAAGAAGGCTCGTCATGCAGCCGCAATCGCAAACACACAGGAAATTTCTTCTTATTTCACGCCCGAACACAAGACAAGGGGCAGAGTATCGCTGCATCGTCGCTTACGGGCACCGGTTCGCACGACACCCCTGGCTATGGGAATGCCTGGTGCTTCAACCTCCTCCTTATCTGTTTACAATCCTCGTTTGCACCGTCCTGACGTGGTAGCTTTGGCTCCGTCCCGTCTACGCGTTCCACCGGATAATTATCTGTATAATGGAGGTAGGCGTTGGCCCCGTCCTGGGACCAATGGGCGTCCGCTTCTCCCGGAAGATCTGTACATCAGTAGTCGCACTCCCCCTCCACTCACAGAAGCACTTGCGGAGCAGCACAAGTGCGGGGTATGTCAGCACCTCAAGTCACATCCTGTATGGTGAGCAACTCAGAATGCAATTTGAGCCTGTGGTTTATCTCGTGTTATATAGGACTCGTTGTGGCCACGGATTTTGTTATATCTGTCTCCGCGTAGCTCTCGAATACAAGTGGGAGTGTCCCGAGTGTCGAGCGGTTATAACGGAAGATCCCATCAGAATTTACTCAGAAGAGCAGACCATACGTGATACATACGGAGAATGGGATAATACTGTGGTAGATTACAGTTGGGACGAGCTTGACTGGCCTACTCGGAAGAAAGCGAAGTAGTTTATTTTATTCGTCTATTTTTCTTCGGCTTAATCGGACAATTCGGACCGAGTCAGATAAGATAGACTTGATTGATCGAGAGATTGATAAGATGAGTAGTGCTTGACCGAAGTAAGTCATATTATTAACCACATCTTAGGAGGCTCGTGACGTGCGTGCTTTTCTACAGCAACCATGCAGACCCGCAGAGTCGACCTGAATCGCCCGAACACCTCTATTCGTAACCGCCCGCTGGTCATGGATGCTGGACGCCAAGTTACCACATTTACTCTGTCCGAGTGGCAGACTCGTTCTGCGATGCGCCGTCGTCAGAGAGTTACATTCGACGTCCCCACCAGACGCGCCATCACCGATTGGGACGAACCGGACCACGGGGAACTTGAAGACCTGACTCGTGGTCGAAGAGATGCGCGCGTCCGTCCATTGCAACACGAGGACCTGTGGATCGGCAAGGGTCGCCCATCGGCCCCAAGCGCAGTTTTAGAGGAGCATATGTGCAGTATATGTCTGTCTCTCAAGTCGCACCCTGTATCGTGCGTTATAGTTTCGCGAGTTCGCAGTAACTAATTCTATTCAGATATGTGTGTGGCCACGGCCATTGCTACATCTGCATTCGACTCTGGCTAGAAAATACCTGGCAGTGCCCAGACTGCCGCTCCGTGATGACTCGCCCGCCATTTCGTGTGTTCGCAGAAGAGAAGAGTATCATGAGAGTTTATGGAAATTGGGATTTGTCGCGCGTCTCGTATGGGTGGGGCGGCCTCGTGTTCCCCGTTAACGCGTAATAGTGGAGGAGGCTATATGAACTTTGTCTGTATTTGTAATCAATCCCTCTTTTGTCATCCACGTCCTCCAAGATACAGGATGGTTACTGAAGTGCCCTATAAGATGCCTGATATCGACCGTTATCATAAAACATTGGAAGCCAGGAGGCCAGTATGTGTCCTTATGCTTGCTTTTTTCACTCTACTAACGAGTTGCGTAGCGCTATCCTGGTGACATTGTAGGCCTGCTATTTCCTACCAGGTGTCGCGAATCGATTCCGGTTTGGGTCCCGTACAACCTTTCAGTCGATCCCGCGCGTGGTCTGGTAGAGGATCTCTTCGTTCACGCCTGGGTCCCTCTCATGGGTGCGCCTAATGTCGTGGATCTCGCAGAGGGTTCCTACACCGTGGAGTCATTCGAATCCGTGACTCTCGAACATCCTTATAGTATCATCTACGTGCCTCCTCGATCCAAGTTCAACAACCCACATCTCGGCGACGTGGCGCAGCATGTAGAGTGGCATGGCAATATTCTTGTCGTGAAACACACCCGCAAAGAGGTCCCCATTAGCATCCAGGACGATGAACATGCTCTTGTGTCCGAGATTGTCAAAATGTGCGTCGAATTCACCGTTTAGTTTCTCTACTGAATTGCTCTACATAGGTGCCTGCAAAAGTACTTGTTACATTGAATGGCATGTTTCCCGCACTGTACTACTCGTTTTGTGTAAATCGTATCGCCAACTCCTTTTTCTTTTGTTTTCTGGGACTGTTTTCGCCGTTTCCGCCGTATCTGAATAAGCGGATGGGACGAGCTCCGATGGCGTGTGATCATTTATCTGGTTGATTCATTTTAAACCCTAGTTCGGTCTTCTGCGGCCTTTATTTCCCGCTGTTGTTCAAGCCCTAAAAGGTAAATGATCGGCAATTTGCCTGAACTATTTTTAACTGCATTCTAGGATTCCGATGTTCTACTGGTTTGCACTTGATGGCGAACGGTGGCCTGAGCACCTGCGAGCACAAACACTGGCGTGGATTCATCTGATTGGAGTGGCCATCCATCTGTCTGCTTCGCGCGGCTGGCCAATTTGGAACTACACTTTTCCCGCCAAACCAGTCTATATGTCTCGCTTGTTTCGGTATTGTCTACGTTCCTGATTTTCTTAGCCTTGGGAGATGCTTATCTATTGGCTGTGATTGTGTCCAACAGATGTGTATCTCCTCTGAACATTCTCGGATGCATCCGGTGATGTAGTCTTGTGGATCCCGGTCCAAACTAGTTCTTTTTTAGATTCGACTGGTGACTCTTGGAAACCGGGCTCCGTTTTTCGGGGTGCTACGTTCTCATCAAACGGTGAATAGTTCGAGTAGTCACTATCATCCGCTAATAAAGTTACAGGGCCACCTGGTCGGATACCTGCCTCTATGTGCTGCATCTCTGGTTGGCTCACAGGAAAATGATTAGCAGATCGGACAACTGGAAAAGTCGATGACTAACATGGGATAACCCCTCAAAATATGTGTTTCCCGATTGAACGATCTCGGGTACATCCGGTGAAGTGATCTTGTGGGACCAAAACCGAACTTGACCTTTTTTGGATCCGCAGCCTCCTAGTATGATTGAATGGTCGAGATTTAGGGTTTTGATATCTACGGCAGATTTTCGCACTGGACCTCGAATAATCATTTGTCTGATAATTTATTTCCAGCTCCCAATTCGCCGGACTGCCCATCTCGTAGAACCAAAACCGAACTTGACCTTTTTTGGATCCACAACCTCTTCGTATTTTCATTGAATGGTCGAGATTTAGGGTTTTGATATCGGGGTACGACAGATTCGCACTGGACCTCGAACTATTTGCCTGATAATTTATTTCCAGCTCCCGATTCGCCGGTACTACCCTGATCGTGCAGGTTGACGCTTCTCGATCTTATTGACTGCGGGTGTCCAGAGAGTGAGTGGATGAGACCAGTCTGCGACTCCATTAATAAGATTGTAGAGCATGATTATTTGACTCCGCTAAACCTTCCATGAATATCGCGAGCGCCAGCTTTGACAGTACTCTCGATCCATCGCAGCCTGAAGACTCGGATGCGGCGCCCGCGGCGGGCGTCCTCGGACGGCGATTCCAGGAAGTCCTAGATAATCTGGCGTTGTTGGAGGAGCTTTTAAAGGATGCCTACTTGCCGGACGTGATGACCTTTAGCCAAGTGTAAGCTCTGTTAGTGTTGCGCGTTTTTTATCTATTAATTCGCTCTTACAGCTGTGTTAAATTTCGCAAGGTAGCCAAACAATTCTACATGCATCGTGTCAACACCCTCGTTATGACATTTATCATGCCGCCGGGAAAGGGCTCGGAGGCAACGGCCAAATTTCTTCGTGACTTCTGGGTCAAGGTAGACGAGACCAAGTCTGGAGTATTTGCTTCCGCGATCCAGTACATGCTTCGTCGCGTCGCCGATGGTGACTGGTTTCCCAACAATTTTAACCTTGCGGTTCCGTGTGGCCGTCTCATTGACTGGGACACGTACTTCCACGAGATCGGAGTGCGCTCTTTCTCCGAGTTGAAGGTAGATCCAGATGTAGCCGGAAATATTAGCGGGATATACGAGTATGTCCTCAACGGGGTGCGTTTTTCTGTCCGTCTTCCTTTCAGCATAACCAATTTTCGTTCATCCGCAGAAGTATAGAGTCACGGTCTCGGTGACTACTGGACCGTCTGTGCTCCAGGCTGCCATTGTCGCTCCGCACACGGCGAACATCCGGCTTCTGACGAAAAACTTTTTAAACATCTACGACGTTAAGCTTGCGTCCGAGGGACGTTCTATGGACGCTTGGATCTACCCCACCATCCGCGCCAGTCAGAACCTGCACAAGCGCCGGAATAGGAAGTCTATCGACAACAGCAGTTGGCGAGCTGCGTGCGGGTGGAATTGTCCGGTGCTATGGCGCCATGTCTCTCGCGATACAGGTGTCCTTCGATTTTGCGTTGGAGAGGACGACAAGGCGTCTCTCGACCTCACTTATACGACGACTAAACTCAAGTGGCGCCTCGGCGACACCTGTCACAACTCGACCTGTCCCAATTACGGCGGCAACTACTATCCTCATGTTGCGGTACGCACCCTATTCTTCGCTTCTCCTCATACCGCTTATGCTTTGATGAAGTGAACACGTTATTTGTTTCCTGTATAGTATAGCCACAGAAATACGGTTTTGCTTCGCCTTACTTCGTGCCTCCTCTTTCGTGTATTTTATGTACTCCATTGCCCTCTTTCGCCTCACTTCATGTACCTTGTTCTGTAACCTGAATTTTAACGTGTACAATATTGAAGCGTGTGTACATTACAACTTAGGCAAGTGATAGCGTATGCTATACGGAATCAAGTGCATGCATCTATGTGTAACTGCTCATCACTCGTTACTCTATCCACGCTTGACCCACAATATGTCTGTCGCTTTACCAGGCGAGTGAGTGTTTTCTAAACTCTGGTCATATGCTGATTCTTTCATTCACAGAACCTTTGCTGTCACCTAATAATCGCCGCTTTGTGTTGTTTCCCATTCAATATCCAGAGCCAAGATTATTTGCGCTATCCCACTATAGTTCTCATAAACACATCTAGATATGGGCCATGTATAAGAAAGCTGTCGGTTCTTTTTGGACCGCGGAAGAGTTAGATCTCTCTCACGATCTCGCGGATTGGAATCTCAGACTTACAAGCGACGAGCGGCATTTCATTATAACAGTTCTCGCATTTTTTTGAGAGACTCGGTGGTCGTCGAAAGTGAATTTATTCGCGGTGAGTTTACCACTAAATTTCCGGCAGCGACTGACGCTGAGCTGCAGAGGCTCTCCCGGTTCATCTATTGGGCATGAATCCACACCTGATGCTCCAATACGTGGAATTTGTGGCTGATAGATTGCTGGGCTGTCTCGGCGCACCGAAGTTATTTCTCGTCCAACCCGTTCGACTTTATGGACCTTATTTCTCTCGAGGGCAAGACCAACTTTTTTGAAAAACGCGTATCAGAATATAATAAAGCCAATATTCGTTCCAATTCCGATCGCGACAACTGAGTATTGTGAGTCTACGAATATTCCTGTAGCTCATCCTTACTAACGTTCCATGTAGCACTTTGGATACTGACTTCTGAGACTGCAATTCCTCGACTGTACTTGACATGCCCTTACATATCATATGCCTTCTCGTTTGTTTGGAGTCCGAGTGACATGTTCCAATTAAAGGTCTAATCAAGCGGTTATATTAATCTCGAGCGCTTATCTTAATCTCAACGCTGTGCTAAGTGATCTGGTTCGCCGACTTTGATCGCCGGTCCAATTTAGTTGTCCATTCCCATCACCAAAAGCGGGAGATCCATCCATGGCCATATATAGCCTTCCAAGGTACGGCAGGACCGGAAACCCCGGAAGGCTTCGCCTAGCCATGGAAAGCAACCACAAAGCCTTGGAAGGTTCACCTGGCCAGGTGACCTTGGGGCCTTTGTATACCTTCCAAGGCCTTGTATGGCCTTCCCAGTGAATTCCAATTCTGCCCCCAGGTCCCTGGCTCTATACCAGCTCACAAACCGTTCGCGCGTAGTAGGATAAAAAAAAATCTACAATTGTATTGAGCACCATAAAGATACATCTACCACCTGTCTACGACGAAAGATAAGCCATCCATCCCCGCCCAACGCAGGGACTGCAAGTGAAGGGTGAGAGTCCGGGCGACGAGCGCCTCGAGCACGTTGCCATGGGAGAAGCACCCTGCGAGGCGCGCGACCAAGATTGAGGGGAATGCGGGTAGAGGGAGCTGTCGATCCCATGCCCGACGATGATCCTGACTCTTGAGTTCTCTGTGCAAGCCCGTCTGTTTGATAGATTTCCGTTGAAGCAGAGCGAACACAGGAGTCGTGAATGCAACTTGAGGGTCGGGTTGAGTGACTTCAGGCCTTGCTTTATTGCAGTTTTTGTGGCACAATACTTGAATGCCGTTGGTCTTGACCTTTTGGAGACGAACCAACCGCGAGTTCCACGTGAGGCGAGCAAATTCGGAACGTTGAGGAATTGCCTTGACATTGTTTGACTCTTGATGTAGGAGAGGACCCTGGGCCGGCTTGAATCGACGTAGGAGCTGCTCGGCGCAATGCGTTGGTACTGCAGTCTTTCCGGGTGTTAAAATGCCAAGATTCCGAAAGAGAGGGAGTGGAAGCCCATCAGAGCACAACTTGCGACATGAATAGGATGACGGTAAGGCGAGCGACCTCGCTGGGTCGAGGAGGCGGCGGGTGGGGATGAGGGAAAAGGACAAAGAGCAACGAGTGCCCCCATCAATCATCAACCATTGATCACGCGCGCAGTCAGCAACGCACGGACCATCAGATTGATTGACTCCGATGACAACGAGACGTATGTGCGAGTAAATTACTCGTACATACGAGCTGAACAGTGAACCTGTCTGACCTCTTCCATCCGGCCTTGCCCAGTCTCTGTCTGTATTTCCCAATCACGCACGCGAAGCCGGCGCACTGGCAGTGCTGCTACTGTAGCGCGGTGACCCAGATCTCAGCTATCATCTAGCTGAATGATAAGACAACTTAATGCATACCCGCAGAGGCTGAGAAAATATTAAAATGAACAAGAATACATTTTTGATACAATGACCTCGAGCTCGTCACAGTACAGTTCTAATGAGTTGCTGTTGAATGCCGTTCTCTGCGTAAGATTGGAGAGGAATATAATTGCAACGCAGCCTTAGAGTAACTGGGAAGGATGCACCTGGCCAGGTTCAGGCATACAATGTAATACCTGGCCAGGTAAAAGTATCTAAGGGATCAGCTGGCTAGGTGAGCCGCATCCAAGGCCTTGGCAACGGCACCTGGCAAGACCTTCTAAATAAGGGCATGCCAGGAATCTACGGATTTGCTGATGCCCACGAACCTCATTTAGGTCAAAAATCCTTCAAAGTTATTCGTCACCCCTCGTAGTCCTGATTCCATGGAACGTAGGTCTTGTTTGTTCGAGTCGCTGTTCTCACGTTGAAAGAGTTCTAGTCTCCGAGCCTCATAGACTCACAGGTCTGCGGCACACAGTGCAGAGACTCCTATGGTGCGATATTGTCGAGGAAAGCTTGCGTCAAATGGACTGGCCTCAACTTTATCACACGTTCCTGTCGACTCGTATGGCTGCTAACAATGTGCGTAAATTCATCAAAACAGCTGTCGACGATGTCCATGCCGCTGAGAGTAAGTGTAATTGTCGTAGGATCGCTCATTCCAAGTCTAATATGCTCTTTTAGTGGAGAGCCCGGCCATACAAACCGTGATCCTTCAGCATCGTATTTGCCCTTTTCTATGTGATAGGCCGATAACTTACCGCTGGTAGATCTGAACCCTTCCCGTACATCGGACCGACCGGTCCTGTGGAAGATTCTTCGCGGACTGTTATTTCCCGTTGGAACCGACTTTTCTGCCAGCACGCCAGAAGATAAACACCTGTGTGCGGTACTCCTTCAGGCTAAGATATCCTACCTCCTTGCAAAGTTTGGCTTTAGCTATGGCAATATCAAACTGCTTCAAGCTGCTACCGGGACGTTGATAGCGGGTTCCATGATCACGGTGCTACTGCATTCGGACTTCATTCCAAACGACATCGACTTCTACTGCGGCAATGGCCACAGTGACGACGTGGCTGAATACCTGAAGTACATCGGCACCCTGACCGACGAGACCCAACCACTCGAATACGACTACGAGGACATCCATGGCCTCAAACGCGTCAGATGGCTGAGCAATCCAGACGGGAAAAAAGTGAATGTTGTCGAAACGCACTCTGGTTTCCCCTTGGACACCATTTTGAACTTTCACTCTGCTCCTCCGCGTGGGACGATTGCATGGAACAAAGTCTCTCATTTCGAGGTGAACGGATTGAAGCGGGGACTGGCGCTCATTACCCCGAGCTCTATACGACTGATCAGAGGAGATCTCAACAGCCATATCCAAGCCTGGGGTATTTTTTTGAGCCCATCGTGCGCGTTTAAATGCTAACTCATTTATCTGGCTATAGGTATTCTCCATAAATACATAGGTCGCGGATTTCAGTTTATATTCGAGTATGACCAGCCGCACGAATGTGGAAGACACGTTGACTGCCCAGCTACTATGCGTACCACCGTCGATAACGGGTGTCTGCATGTATCGCTCCCCAACGTTCCTACCATTACACACAGCATCCCGAGAGCTGATCCCATCCTCACATGGTCTTTGAACGGGGCCATTTGCAAAGCTGGAAAGGTAAATGGAATGGACGCGCATTCTAGCAAGGATTTCCAGCGTAAGACCTATTATTCATGGTGCTCTACAGCCTATTGACGATGACCTTAGACCTTGTATTCCGCAAAATGATGCAGGCTTTCATCAAAATGAGGACGCCTCCAGAAAACCTAATCGAGATTTTCCCGTGGGGTGACGATGAGTATTCTGTCGAGAATTCCGAGCTCTCAGATGATGGATTGAATGACGAGATGTCCGACTAGTTTGTAGCGTTCATTGTTTATGCACAGTATCTCGATCAACCAAAACAGGGCTGTACAAGTGCTGTACAATGTGACTATGACGATGAACAATCAAATGCTAGCCTCAGTGCGTCATTTTTTCGCCCAATTGTTTTAAAAATTAACGTCCCAAATAGTGCACGATCGAGGAGTCAGCCGCTCTGGCACGAGACTACGCAGTTTCGGATCCGTAAGAAATTTGCATTGACTCGCGTGTCAAGGATTTAAACCCCGATGAACTAGGTTCGTCTTGTCCTTCATGACATTCCTCGAAGAATTTGAGTTTGGCGAAGAGCAGCCGTACTCGCGCATTCTTGCGCGCGGCATCTATAGGACAAATTTTGATGCTATCAGAGAACGCAGCCGAACACGGGGTGAAACAGTCCCGGCGCTCCGCCATGTTTTTTCCTTCAAGGACATGGTAACTCCGCCAGTAGAAGAACGTCCAGGCTGGGAAACACCTTCTTTTCAGCGTTCCCGTATGCCAGTGTACCTAGCTCGCTTATTTGGACGGGTACATTCCGTGACGGAGGTTTTTGACGAGGTCCGTGTATTTTATTTCATTTTATTCAGGTATTACAACTCAGTTTGTGTCAGGAGGACGAGTCTGCTGGCCTAGTCTTCCATCTCCAATGCCCTGACACCAGTGATGCAATTATCAAGACTCTTTATCTTGCTCAGGAGACTGTCTTGAATGAGATTGTTGAGATAGACAAGACACAGATTGTGAGTTCGATACATTCCAGACAATTTGAAATGCTCAGCATCATTAGCCCGGTCCCGTGGAGCGCGGCTTCTGTGGCCCCATCGGTATTGACGTGCGACCCCATATTTCTTGTGTTCTGAGACATCATTAACGTTCCACAAAAGGTATGGAGTCCAGGTGACAGATTCAGGTCGCACGACCTCCACGTATGGGGCTCGACAATAATCCCTGGAACGAATGTACAGCTCACAGTGAAATTGGAACGGTTCGAAGGAGATATGGACGAGAATGGCAAAACTACCAAGGTACGAATTACTTTCCAATACAGCGTTGCCGCTTATCTCTGAGCCGAATCAGGAATACCGAGCATGTATGGAGCATCATGGGGTTCATTACCTCCAGAGCTACGCGTAAATACTACTTCCTGCAATAGGAGTTTTTAAAAATTCTATTTCCTGTACGGACTTCGGACCTCGAAAGAACAAACGCATATTCAGACTATGCAGACTGGCCATTCGACCCTTGCTCGGACTCTGCTTACGGGGCGTGACCCTGCTCGTCCTGCCTTGGCAACTGACACTCTTGGAACCCATTATTTTTTGACTCGTGACTTCAGCATGATGGACCAAGCCGGCGACCTCGAGCGTTACAGCTACAAAGACGCAAACGCAATGGCTGACCAGTCGAGCATGCCACTTCCGCTGTCATATCGTAGGCAAACCCCCAGATATCGGCCGCATATAATCGGCCAGGTGTATAATCGCACTTTAATATACAACGATAACCCATTGTATGGCGAGGTGAGTTTAGTGATATTTTAATCCGCAATCTCATGCCTTTAGAAGGGGTTCGGCTGCACCTGTGTTTGCTATTTATTCAGGTGTCCCGACGGCGCGGACGATGATACCGTATCCCTTTTCAAGCAACAAGTCGCCAAACTGAGGTATCTTATGGAGGAGGATGAACGTCAAACTGTGAGTAGCACGAATTTATACTCGATCTGAAATGTCCTCTCAGTTACTTCTCAGCCAGGAAATCTCGGCCATCAGTGGCTCCAGAACGCCGCTGACGGATCTGACTTGATAGAGGTATTCCATGCTGCTGCATGGTTTTATTATGCTGAGTATGAGCTTTAGATGCATACTTCTGGCCGAGAATTTGGCCCAAGTCATGAACTAGCCGAGGGGGACGATGTCGAACTAGTCGTCTGTATGTCTAAGGATCAGCGTATCATCGAAAGAGAAATATTCAAGGTAAGTTTGAACCGAAGTTCTCTTCGCGCGCCTTACTGAAAATGTTTGAGAGTTTCACACTGTGGCTACGCAACTACTCCTTTCTAACAGATGAAGATGTCGGACGGAACTGAAAGCGCGTCTCGGTCTGTTTTGAGATAATATAACGTAACTTCTGTTCCGAGATAAGATTAAGATAACGCAAGCACTTAAATACGACTCGAAATATGAATGGGTCTCATGTCTCAAAACGCGTACATAGCACTTATGCTGGCAACCAAATCTCGCGATATTCTTGGCACTCGAAAAGTGGGAGCGCACTTCGAGGCGACTCGGGATTGTAGCGGCTTTGATGGACACGATATTTTCTCCTACAAGCTTTTGGCCACCCCACGTCACATAAAGGAGCACGTAAAACCTGTTCAAACCAAATACTGCGTCTCTTTGATCGGTCAAGTTTTTTCCTACATGGAAAGCCAGGCAAGACCACGATATATTCCACTCTAGCGCGCTAATCAGAGTCCTAGTCCACCTCTTTAGGATGGGGTAACCGCATCCGACTACGCTGTCCAGTTGGTGGTAGCCCGGCAACGATTATTTTTTTCAACCAGCAAATGTCAGCTCTTCGAGACATCGTGGAGACAGATGGTATAACTACGGTGCGCTCGCCGAGTTTTCTAAGTATTTGTTTTAATTTAATGAGCTAGCCGGGCCGAGTCTCGCTCAATTGGATCGGACATGATGACAATGACGTGGAGTACTTGGAGGTATTAAGTGTGGGTTATTGTGGGTCCTTCCCTTTTTAACTGAATAGTAGATCTGGGCCCTGCCGAATTTCACCTCGTCACATTCACTCCTTCCACCACCGGAATTGATGCTGCTATACCCCGGATGGCAACTGATTTGCGAGGTGTTATTGTACAGGATTTATTCCGGGGATGTTCCAGTGAACAAAGTATATCCTCCGTAATTCAGGCACCAACCCATGATAACCCGTGTCTAGGAATATTTCTTGGTGCTCCACAGTTATGATCTGATACCATCTCGTGCATTAGACGAAGATCAAAATGCAAATACGATCTGAGCTTAATAAGTAAGCTAGTCACAAATATACACCTGACAGTCTTCCGCCGAAAGCCATGGCTACCGCTCTTGCACTGTACGACGTTATGCTTGAACGCGTCTTACTTGTCGCGCGAATACTCCGAGCGAGGTCTTTGCTGGCCGATTCTCCCGATACCGACTATGCCGCAACAAGGGACAATACCTTGCACTGTCTTGACGGACACGGAGAACGCTTCTCTTATAAGGACCACCACCGGACCGAGCAGCACGTTACTCTGGAGGGCCTATCCGGTCGTTTCGTCTGGGCTCGGTATCGTCCCTGGATCGCTGGACAGGTCGTCAAAGTCGAATGGAAATTTGTGAACCATCCTCTTTACGATTCGGTGAGTTATGGATACTAGGAATCTCCGGGTCTTGAAACATTCCAACAGGAGCGACTCCCTTGTGCCGTATTGCATTTGAAATGCATAAATGAAGACCATCCTACCTGGCGCGAAATCTTCTGTGATCAGGTTAAAACACTGAAGCAGATTGTAGACACCGAGGACACTACGGCTGTAAGTTTGCATCAAATTGGATTCAAACTGTCTCTTATTAATACTTAGCCCTCCAAGACGACTACGAGCTGGGTTCATAGTGACAACGACACTGATACTATAATGGTTCAGGTTATCGTACTACGTTTGCCTGGTACACTGTTCATTAACCTTTCACAGATCACAGATTGCTACGAATACGTGACGGCGCAAATTGAAATCGGTCAGAATCTCATGATATGTGTATCTATGACCAGGGACGAATATACCGCGACTTCGGGAGATTTAAGCAAGGTACCTGAATTCATCCTATATCACGCCGCTGGAGGCTAACTTTGATAGACGTTTACTCTCTGGGCGGATACCATGTGCCATATTCGTTCTTCTTGAGAATGCTAGTACTTAAATACAGTTGTAACAACTTGGTTTCCTCCTGGTATTTTTTTTTGGAGTACGTTCTTTGACTCGGAAAGTTCGATCATGATCGGCGCGAAGTTTGATCATGATCGCCACTCGGACCGAACTTCACCGCCACTGTATACTATAAGTATCGTCCAGGCAAAATATATGTCCCAATTATTCATGGAGGCTCTACTAACAGACGGACGCATTCTCGCACTCGACACATACACAATTGACTACGATATGACTAGGGATAACTCCCTGCTACTAGGCGACGACCTCATTCATCGATTCTCTTGCAAAAATACTTCTCTGTCTGAAGATTTAAAGGATCGGCATGCGTATACATTTACAAAGCCTCGGCTGCAGCCGTATCAAGCTTGGATCCTCGGACAGGTCCACGAAACCAAGGCAGTTTTCAACCATCGCGTGGATAATTCTGCGGTGAGTGATGAAAAATCGCTCTTGAATCCGTATATTCATTAAATCTAAACAGGAGCTATTAAATTGCTATGTTTTGACCCTGAAATGTCCAACAGCTGTGAAGGAGAGCGGCAGATTGTTCTTCAGCCAACAGATCGCTGCTCTGGAAAGCATCATGCAACGCGACAATGCGCAGTGGGATGAGGCTGTTTGTTCTGGTTTAATTATCAGCCGAGAATCTACTCACCTATCTATAGCATTCTGCGACTCTGTTAGTTGAATCGTGGATTGGACCTACCGTGAACGATATGAAAACAATCAAGGTATGTTGTTGCTTGCTACCGAATTTTTGCGCGTTACATTTCGACAACAGGTCGTGCTTACCGAGGATGCGATGTGTTTGTGGAACGGCGGAGGCTGGGCATTCGAACCTGATCAACACATGAAACTGTCAGTGCGTTTGAAAAGGGACGACGGGTTTCGAGGAAAACTACACGTACGGGTGTTTTATCTGTGCCGATAAAAGCTAATGACTGGAACAGACATACACAGCCTGGTTGGAGGAGTTCGCAGTCCTGACCGACGAGGACATAATCGGATAATGAGCATTGTAACATTGTAGCTGGAAATTAAAACGCTGCACCTTTAACCCGAGAATCAATCCGGGCCTGATTGAGCTTGCATGTACAAGTATGCTCCCCATTCGTCCGGCCAGGTTCGTTCCGCTGGTCCAACGGTGACCCTGCTCCTGGATCTCTGCTACCAGTCGCATAGGATCAATGTCAGGTGCGATTCATGTTCAACCAGTGCACCCCACTCACAGCACAATAAGCAGATTCAATATGAATAAACTGTTTGGGGCACGTTTCGAGTCCTTGCATACATGCACGCTTATTTATGCTGCTACAACGCCGTCCTAAAATGCAGTGAGCATATAAATCCCATCACACAGTACTCCGACTTACCTGATCCAACTCTGTCCCATAATCCTAAGCCAGCGTTCAATCAATCGTTCGACCCCCTGATACCCTCCCGCCGCGTTAAAATCGTAGAACCCGGTGGGATTTATTGCAGCTACACCTCCTACGAATCGTGCCCGCACCCGCGTGTTTCAGAGACAGATGAACGACGCGCTCTGCAACTCGTAGAACCTAAGGCGGAGTACAAAATAGTACGGCTCACCAAGTAACATGCGATACGGGCACGTATAGTGCGCATACCAGAAGTGGGTCCATCGTGGATAGCACTTGCTATATGCGCGGCGTCGAGACGCAAAATCCTTGGTATGCCCCACCTTAATTTGAAGGGCAGCGTTGTACGTCGCTTGGCTAATTTGCCCGGCCATATAGGCATTGTAAACTGTTGTAAGTACGCGACCGACGATGTATACGACGCCGAAACCCTCCAATCGATAGCTGGTAATTCGACTGCACGCCGTTATACCACCCAGAAACCCGGAAAAAATTATTCACTTACACATACTGAAGCCCCAATCTGCGAAGTCTCCGGAGGACGGCCAATTGAACGTTGCGAGGAACGCGCACCCGGGGCTATGCACCATGCCAGAGAGGAGGAATGAAGTAGGAGGAACCAGCGCGCGAGAGTGCAAACGATGTAAAACTAAAGCTTAATTGACGCTGATCAGACAAATATATACTCGCAGAATCTCACCATCCCGACAAAGCCCGAACGTCGTATACTACAACACTTTTGCCTCAGTAAGACGCGCCAGACCAGCGCACGAATAAATGGACGCGACGCGTCTTAATTAGTGATACCCGATAAGGAAAATTTGTGATACCGGATTTTACCGGCCAAGATAAGATAAACACAAGGACAAATAAATTGCATCTCTGTAAGCTACACGTGACTACCCTACCCTACCCTACGATAGTGGGCTGTGCCGCGCCAGCGGGCCTACCCTACGATTATTCTCCAATATTACGGTGGATGGATGTACAGAATGAAGAATGGAAACTGTCCACACAGTCTTGATAGCAGCTAGACGCGCAGGAGCCATGCACGCAGATTTTTTCCTTGCTTTGTTTGCCATTTTTGAAAACTTTTTTCCTGATTGTGGCATTCACTACAGAATCAAGAACTCCCTATTGCGCAACTCCTGGCCTGGTGCACACCAAACACACCACGCGCCAAAACGCGCGCGGTCAGACTGCTGCCACTCGTCCCATCCCAAGCCACAGCGCGCACCCTCCACCGCCGAAGACGCGCGCTGACTCGTACGTCGTGGCCCAGAGACGCATGCACTGCAGCCTGCGAGCGCAGCGGGCAAACAGAAGCACAAAGACGCGCGCGCGCCTTGCGGGCCACGCGGGACAAGCTCAATCAGCGATAACATCCCTCGTCCCGGAACATGCTCGGCTCGCAGGTTAACAGCTCGCAGGCGAGACGAATCCACCGTCCTCTGCGCAGACGTGAGTCCTTTCCCTCTGCTCCCGCACAGTGAGCGGCACGGCGAAAGACTCGCACGCTTGATAGAGCAGTATCCCCGCACACCCGCATCGGACCGTCGCGACATGAACATTCGCCCATCATAAGACGCGCCGTGCACCCTCCCCCGCCAACAACGAGGTCATGACCCAGAGACGCACGCGCTGCCAGCGAGCCGCAGAAACACAGAGGTGCGCGCAGCTCGCGGGACACGCAGGGCAAGCTTGAGCGCGATAGCACCCAAAGGTACAACGATGCCCCGGTACAGCAGTCGCGACCCCTTCCCTCCCCATCCGCACACCGAGCAACACCGCCGAAAGCGAGGGCGACGCAGAATGGAGCGCTTCACGAGAGCAGCATCCCCATCCTCCACCTGCGACGCTCGCCCTCGCCGCCAATTCGAAAAACCCTCCGAAAAGAAACGGAGAAGGAAACAGTGCACCTCCATCCGTTCCCTCTCGTCATGCAGCCAGCCCTTGCCCTTTCCCTGCTCGTGGTCTTCGTCGTCCTCCTCTCGTTCTCCGTTGGGCTCGCGGTTCCCGATCAGGTGTTGCGGTCGTCCTAGTCTCGTTTCGTTCCAAATCGTAAGAGCCTGCACGCGGGATGTCAAGTGGTCGTACGAGGCGAGCGTGAATGCTTGCACATGGCGCGCGGATGCTGCTTGTTGTACGGATACGGACGTCGAGATACAGTCCGAGAGGACTTGGGCGCACGCGTAATTCTTCTCCTTCGTACAGGAAGAGGCCGCGGATTATTCAGCTGCATGAAAGCGATAGTCAGCGCCAGCTTGCGAAGTAGGGATACGAGGATGTAGGAAAGAAAATGGCAGAGGGAGGGAATGAAAGAAAAGAAAAGAAGGTCGAAAGAATATCAATGGAAGTAATCCCAAAAAGGAAATGGGAGGCGCTTTGCGGGAGCTCCTTCCTCTGCAGGTGACGCTCCCCCTCTCGCTGCTGCTTTCGAAAAAACCGAAAAGAAGAATGGGGACAGACCTTTCGAGCACCCCAGCAGCGTCGCTCCGACCTCCTCCCCTCCTGCCCATCGACCTCCACCCAACCACTCGCCCTCGCCCTCGCCCTATCCCCACCCTCCTCTTACTCGACTCCCCGACCCCGATCTTCGCAATCGTACGACGCCGAGTGAAGAACGCGAGTGCGAGCATGAATACCCTCCCCACCCCGTCGACGCACGTCATGGTCGCGGTGGGCGGGGACAAGCATGCGGGTACATATGGGCACCGCGCTCGTTCGTACTCCCCTGGCTCGTTGTACGGGACCTTGCACTTCTGCGTCAAAACCTCTTAAACCAGGAGGGGCGCGACGGGTTGTCGCAAAGTCGAGAGTCTTCTGAGCCGGAGAGGTACAGAAGCAGGAGCACCTGCAAAACAAATATCAGCCGGTACGTGGGTGAATGGAGTAGATTATGGGAAGGGGAGGACGGAGGGAGGACGAAAGGTAAAATGAAAAGAGGATGACGAACGAGGAGATGTGGAAATTAATGTGGAGGCGTGATCTTTAGAATGAGCAATATTGCTGCAGGTGCTCGTTCGATCCTAGACCACACAATGCGCAGCAGACGGGGAGATGCACGGGGCAAAAATATCGTGGGCGCCTCTGCGCTGCAGGTAGCGATGACCGCACGTCCAAACACGCAGATCGACCTCGCTTGCCATGTAAACGAGGGGCGGGAAGAGCGGATGGTGAAGCGCAGATGATAGTAAAATAAATGAAGTGGCAAACGAGGGCGAGATTCCTCGGGTGTGAGACGCCGACGCGCACGCAGCACGCTGCAGCGCCGTAGCTGCAGGACCAAGACCGAAAGGGGAGCATGAGGGGAACGTGGAATAGCGAATTGCCACATCTGGATACAAGGCGGATTGGATGTGGTGAACGCGAAGACACGTCAGACGAAGACGCAGTGGCGGACACCACCTCGCCACATTCCCTCTCTCGTGCCGCCAGCACCAGCAGCCGACTCGCGTGTGCACCGCCGAGGCGCATCGAAAGTGTCACCCAGTGACGGTGGGCCGCACTCGTCGCCCACAGTGGAAGATCAAGGCCAAAAAGAAAGACAATGAAGCCCGTCTAGATGTACACAACGATGCGCAGCTACACCTCGTATCAAAATATAGTAAGCCCTGCGCATTGAACCGCACTGCGTCCGGACCACTGGGGATGAGGACGAGAAGAAATCCAGAAAAAAATGAGAGACGGGCATTGGCCAAAGGATTGTGCGGGAGGAGACGGCGCGCAGAGGCGCCGCATACGACGATCTCGAGGGCAGAAGCGATTGAAATGTAGAGAAAAGTCTCAAAATAAATGGGGAGGAACAAATAGACATAAGGGGGATAAAGAGGGAGGAGGAAGGACGAGCACGGACTTGTTTGAGCCAGACTATCGCAGCCGCAAATTCGTCCATGCGTGTCTCAAGCCGGCAGGAGAAGCAGTCGTGTGCGTGTTGTAGCGAGGTGGTCACTAGTGAGGATGTGTTATACTACATGAAAAAGTAAAATAGGTCCGTCAAGGCAAAGTCAGGTGAGAGAAGTTTGACGGACAAAAAACACTCACCGAGCTACACCACTCGCGAATATCTCGTACACGCGCAATGCGCATCACCAGCGGAGGCCCCTGCATCTATCTACTGAGGCCCACTCCCGACCACTCCTCTTCAAGTTCTGCTCTTGCCTTCAAGTAGTGGTAGAGCTCGAGTTGGCCGAGAACTGGGGCAGGAATACGAACCCTAAAAAATATCTGCATCAGTTCTCGACTCGGAGCACAATATTTCACAATATTGAATAAGAGACGGATGGACGCACCCGCCACATTGTCCCTGCACATGGTATTCCGAGTGATGCCGCTCTCCTTGACTTCTCGATCCAGGAGTCATGTATCCTTGTCTCCTTGACTGCTTGCTTCCTCTGTCGGTGTGTGTCTTAACGAGTTGAGAGTTGGTCGAGAAAGAAATGATGTGTGAAGATCCGAAAGTTCGGATCATCGGAAATGGTATCCGAAATGACCGTCTGTTCACTTTCGTTTTACAATGCACCTATGTATTTGAGATTGCAACTAATATTGAAATATCCAAATGGCTCATAAGTGTCACTAAATATCGCCTTTTC
>JARJLF010002085.1:0-50892 GCA_029378395.1 Mycena leptocephala | reverse complement strand
CCATGAACGTCTGGGTTACACTCACAAAGATCCATGGATTCTTGATGGTTCCCGATGTTCCTTTCCGGGACCGACCAGAGCTGGCAGAGGCGGCAATTCTCAAAGTGATCGGAATACAGGAAGCTATATATCGACTTCAATGTTTGTGCAGGTTCTCAGTCATCCGTGATTATTAAACAAGCAATCAGATGGCCGTCGGAGACAGTGTTGTCGTTTGGCGCACATGGGCCGTTTATCAGCACAGAGTTCAGCGCAGGATTTTGGTAATCTTAGTGCCAGGCACCCTCCTGCTACTGACGTTCAGTGAGCTCCTGAAACTCTCATATCCAGTACCACCTTTGATTCCTTTTTTCCTTTCTAGTTTTTTCGATCATAGACACCGCGTGCAACAACTATTACGGCGCTGCGCCTCTTCCGGGTGTCTGCTATGAAGCCGGGATGATTGGCTGGGGCCTCTCTGCCGCAACCAACATCACTTGCACGATATTCATTGGGTTAAAAGCCCGGTATGCATCTCTTTCGGTTGAAAACGAGTCTTCTGATATAAATGCCCAGACGGCATCGCAAAATAACGCAACCGCTTGGGAAACCTAGCCGGATGTCAGGAGAAAAAGTACTTTCCATCCTTTTCGACTCCGGCTTTATTTACAGTTTACTCTGGGTACGATAATCCGACCCTTTGCTTACAATTCTTGACTAAGACTTGATCTTCCAGCTCAGCCAATTAATTTCGTTCTTCGCTGCCGCCCACATCATCACCTTGACTTCACCCGCGTCTACCTCTTGGGAGTCATTAGTGCAATGGGAAACCAGATGGCGGGCTTCTACCCGACGCTCGTGATCGTTATCGTGAATCTTCGGCGTACGATCTGGGAGGAGGAGGAGTCGATGCCAGTTAGCAGTCCCTTACGCTGGACGACGAATGCCAAGCGATCCGGGATGACAGACACGTTCGGTAGCCAGCGTGGAGATGATGCTGTTCACGTCGAGAGCGTCATTGACATCACCAGCGACAAGGCTTTCAGCAAACATCCCAGAGTGTGACGGCGCGCCACCACGTTGTTATTTCCACTTTCATTTTCAACACTCTTGGACACCTTTACCTGTCTCTGGACTATATTTTGAATGTAAAAGATCGGCATCCTCTCTGGAGCTCCACTCAACCTGTAGGATAGGAAGTGTAATGAATAGCTGTATTCCCAATTCAACCACTGTACACTTTACCATTTAGCATATTGCTTAGCACCGCGGACCGCCTATAGCAATTCCGCAGCCTCGCAGCCTTGTTCAACATTGATCGGTTTCTTCATGTCTTTTCTTCAACATTGGGAAGTATTATTTAATACCGAATTACTATTGAAGATATTCAAGTAGTACCCTGTTGCACAGAGTAAGGGAACGTTCTGATTTAACATTCTAGTCCCAACGCTCCGAAAGGGTGGAATAGGGTACATTATGTTTACCCATAGATCAGGTGCACCGTCAGTCGAAAAAGAGGTGCTGAGAGGTAAATGCAGTCTGGTCTGCGCCAGCTCGCGCAGAGCCGCGACCGTGCTCGACGACAGTTTTCTTCGGGGTTGTCCGGATTACGAGCCGCTGAATGGACCGGCTTCTGCAGTCTGCGCACACCACCTGGGTATTTGTCGTTGTAGCTGTGGATCCCCGTCGTGACTTGACCATGTCGACGAGACGCACTTGGTCGAAGAGACCACTGGCACGCCCGCCATTGAGCTCCAGCGTCGCGAGGTTCGGCGCAAAACAGCATCGTGTGTGTTAGCTTTACGATGAGTTTGTTGGCGGCCGGACGTCGCGAGCGCTGATGGGGACGCGCAGAGTTTCGAGCATCGGGGTGTGTTCGATGATAGAGATCAGGAAAGGAGCCACAAGCGTGTCTGAGTTCCGGACGAGGGAAATAGTATCGAGGGGTGGATGGTCGCGGCAGATGCCAGTGAGGTGGCCCGATCTTGCACTCTTCAGACTTTCAATGCTCTGCTGCTGTGCTCAAACTCCTTTCTAACTCAGCTTCAATTCTTCTATGCATGGATCTCTCCGGGATCTGTTCACAAGATATTATCCCGGGTTTGGGCTAGCGCATGGTGCTTTATCCCTGCTCGTTCTGGCCATCAAGGTCACTTGGTGCGGAAATATATTCATGTTCTTCCTGTCTTTTCTCAACAGATCATCATCAACATATCATTTGCCAGATTCCGTTCTTGGCACAACCCAACTTGCCTGCCATTCACCTCGTGCTTTTTTCTGCAACATTTCTCAATTCCCTTGTTTCCTCGTGTTTCCTACAGTGTTCGATGTCCATACTTTTGGGAGTCCGCGCCATTCTCGTCACTTCGTTACTTCGCTTAGCGCTGCGAAAGTTCGTAACTTTGATGGGAATTCGTGAAAGTTCGTGAGTTTGATGGCTTTCTGTGAAAGTTCGTGAGTTGGTATTCCAACCTTGTCAAACGGCGACTCCTCGGCACAGCACTCCGTGATGTGCATCAACAGCTTGCCGAGGTTGGCTGGTTAGGTTCCGGTTAGCCGGTTAGGGGTTGGAGGTTAGAGGTTTGGGTTAGGGGGTTACGGTTAGAAGTTAGAGGTTAGTAGTTAGTGGTTAGAGGTTAGAGGTTAGCGGTTAGGGTTAGAGGTTAGTGTTAGGCCAGGGTATCAATATAAAAAAACGGGGGAGAAGGAAATGATGGCCAGATTGATGCGTCTGATTTGTGTGGTTTGTTCACCTCACGAACTTTCCTGGGAATTCACCAAACTGACGAAGTTTCAGAGGTTGCCATCAAAGTGACGAACTTTCGCGAGTTTAAGCGAAGTAACGAAGTGACGAGGGTGACTACTACCCTACTTTTGGCCTGCGTTGAACAATTGATCTTCCTTTTTTCACATTGCCGGAGCGGAGCGGCAGCCCGGCTTGTGCGTATAAATACAGTACAGTAGAGCTCCTCATGAGCTTGTAACCAATGGCCTAACAGCCAGAGAGTGATATCTCACTTGATTCACGAGAGATAAAATCAACAGAAGCTGTCCTACGCCGCGCTCTGAGTTTTTCAGTTGTTGGTTCATATTTTTTGGCAGCACTGGCGAGCGGCTCGCCAATGTGATATGGGCTTCAGTTGCGAACGCAGCTCCAGAACATGAAAGAAGATGGAGGTGGAGGAATAAGCGCCGGCACTGTCACGTTCGTGACGGTTTCAGTGCACCGCCACGTGTGACACAGGCTTCTCGCTATCACTCATCTACTCTTCCTGGGGCATATTTTATGAGCGGCTCAAGGACATCGAGCGACAATACTCGACTCTGCTCCTTCCTCCAGACACCCCAGCTGCAGCGACAATGGACTCAGGCGTAACCAAACTGGTATTGTTCGGGGCGCTGGGGTCTGGCAAAAGGGCATTAATGGAAAGGGTGAGCCCACACTCCAGTAGTAGTCTGCATCTTATAAATATTACTCGGGCCAGTTTATACTAAACTACTTCAGCGGTATGTCGCCACTATCTGCAGCAACCGGTGCGGCCCTGACTTGGTTCAGATGCACGTAGAGTCAATCCGCCCACATGGCGTTGCGGCTAACCGTTGCACAGGGCTGCTACTACGCGGGAATTGAAGACAGCTGGCGGAAGATGATGCTCGTGGATGGGCACATGTGTTGCGTGCAGGTGGAGCTCATCCGAGAATATGATGAGGACCTAGCGTGGAGTAATCCAATCCCTCACATTCTGCATTCCGGGGTTTACTGTGTTTTTTTCTTTTCTTTTCTTTCTTCTTCCCGCATTTTCAGAGGGCCAATACGAGGAATATATTCGGTACGTGTATCCACTGCAGTATTGTCGCGTGATAAATGTCGTATCGTACAGGAACGGCGAAGCGTTTCTCCTCATGTACTCTGTCTCCTCAAGGGCGTCATTCGACCGCCTCGCCGAGTTCCGGGAACGCGCCGTGCGGGGCAAGCCGGCCATTCCACCGATGGTTGTCGTGGGGAACCAGTGTGATAAGCGGGAATCTGAGCGCGAGGTGTCGACGGAGGAGGGAGCGGCGCGGGCGGTGCAGTTTGGGTGTCCATTTATCGAAACGTCTGCTAAAACGGGGGAGAATGTGGAGCGTGCGGTTGTTGACCTTGTTCGCGAGCTGCGGGAGCGGCCGCCCATTGTTGCACCGAATGTTCGGAAGAAGAGGGGGAGGGATAAGAGATGTATCGTTCTGTAATCCCGTACGCAATCACCAACGAGTAACATAATGTGTCAGTGTATATCTGTGCCTTCGCTTCGCTCCGGCGTGCCGATAGTAAAGCGCGGATGACCGCTTAATATGGTTACGTGGAATGCATTGAGGCAATTACACGTCTACGAAAGCATTGGCGCAAGCTCTTTGTTGCGTACAGTCGAACAGGATTTGATAACACGAGTCTCGTAGAAAATTGTCAACTAAGAATTACACACTTAGATTTACCAGAAAGTTGGTGCACCCCGTCAAAAAAAAAAAATGGTCCGACTGAGACGCCGTGTAGTCGTACCTAGTCAATGTAAATATCGTCGATGCGAAAAACTCACCAATATCACGAGGCCTCGTTTGTGGGGTTGCGTAAAAAATCGGGACGCCGCAGTTGAGACCGATGCTCTTGATTTCCATTTCCGAATGACCAGAATTGGAATACTGAATGGTGAGATCCGGCATGAGGAAAGGGCACGCACCACTTCCCGGACCTGAACAAAACATCTGTGGGTGCAGTCGGACGCCTTGAGGCGTCAACACCTTACTGCACTCAAATGCAAACGAAATCAGAGACATCGTACCGGCACGGGCTTAGGCAGCTGCAGTTCAATTAAAAGAAAACTGTGGTCAGCGTTCATACAGAGACGGCAGGATACCCTGACATCTTCGCAGGCTTCAACGAAGGTCCTTCTTGGTGTTGTGTGAGGTTCAAACTTGAAGTCGTGCCTTGATGTCTTGCGGTGTCTTGAGACCGTGAACGTCTGGAAACTCCTTGGATCATAAATCGATGAAACATACCGAAGTTCTGAGTGGAGATCTTGAACGGTTCCAAATATCTTCAGGTACGGACTAGGGAGGGTCCGGAAGATTGACTGTCACGAATGTCAGTACTGCAGGAGAATGTGAGGGATTAATATTTGAGCGAAGGCAGTGAGATCGAGAATGAGCCAGCAAAAATTGGGGTAACGGTGGAAATGGTGGCCATGGAGGGCCAAAGAGAAAGGGAGCGATAGACAATTTAAGCGGGGTTGGACGGCTATCGGTGATCGGTGACGCCAGAATCGAAGCACCCGCCCAGATCTTGGAGTTACTGCTTGGTGCTTGATGCAGCCGGTAAGGCTGGTCGAATAAATATAGTGCCATGTAGCAAGTGGAATGGAAAAAAAAATATTAGGATAAACAGAGAAGGGTACGATCTGATCCGAGGCTTCTCTTTAAGATACAATGAGAACGCAAAATAAAAGATTGAAAGAAACTCGCGTCCAAGTGTTGCTCGCTCGCTGTGACTCGGAGGGTCAGAGCCCTCCCTATTGCTAGCCACATGTACAAGTCAGTAGAGGAGACAGAGTCTGGTGAGCGCCAGGCGGAGCACGGTCAATTGAAGCCAAGGGCCAAGAATGAATGGTGATCTCGATATGAAGAGGATTTGGCCTCGAGATGGCTGGCATACTGGAGGATGTGCGGAGCGAGAGCAAAAGAACGGAGCCACAGGAGCCGAAAGGAGGGCTTACTGGCGTCTCGCATCCTGCTGGAAGCCGATCGCGAAGTACTTGCACCAGATCGAGCTCGGTACCGATACGGGGGAGGGGCGCAGCTGGGGAATGGTGTGCGGTGGAGGGGAGCTGTACGGTGCAACGAGCGAGATCGACATCCATCGAGGGCCTTCGATCCCACAAGATGAGATGGGGGAACGGCGTGGATGGCAGCCCGAATTGGGTGACGGATGAGTTTTGGCTATGGACGAACTGCGAAAGAAAGAAAGAAAGAAGTCGGTGTTCGGATTGGGAGTGGCGTTGGAATGCTTGGTGGGATTTTACCAGGTGAGGCGGCGCAGCCAGCAGACATGGACTGGGATGCCAGCATTGTGTCGAGATGATGACTTATAGATGAGAGCAGAGGAAGTTGGATCGATGAGGTGGATGGTAGGAGGACGAAGGAGAGCACCGATGGCCGGTGGCAGTCAAGGCGGGAAAAACAGGAAGAAAAAACGAAAAAACAAACAGGAAGAAAGGAGACCATCTCGTCTCTAAGTGCTGCTCGCTCGCTGTGAGGGTAAGAGTCTTCCCTAAGTCGGCAGATGAGACAGAGCTCGGAGCGCGCAGAATCCAAGGCAAATGAATGGACCTGATACCGAGATAGCGGGATATATGGCCCAGGAGATATGATACATGCATGAAATCCGATAAATGGATATGCGAAATGGATGCTAAAGAACCAAGCCGCAGGAGCCCAAGGGAGGTGCTGGCTGGCGCTCTCGCACAGCACTGGAAGCAGAAGTGCTAGATACCTAGCTGCACCAGATCGAGATCGATACCGATACGGAGGAGGGGCGCAGCTGCGGGCAAGGGCATGCGGTGGAGGCGAAGTGTATGAGCAAGGAGCTAGATCGGAGCAAAAGAAAAGGAGCATGAGCGGGAGGAGGGGAGCAAGGACGGCACCAGAAGCGCTAATGTAGCCAGGGAGTGACGAGGAACGGCAGACAGTACGGAGCACGAGGGCGGATGTGCGCTGATGTGCGGGAGCTGTGAGAGAACACGCTAGGGCCGGAGCTGAGGCCGGCATCGGCCCAGTGGCGCGAGGAGTGCAAGGCCTCAGTGGCTTTATTGGTGGTGGAGGCGCGTTGAGGTAGACTGGCGAGGTGGTGGTGCAGTTTGAAAGCAACGTGGCGGCGTTGATTGCCGCGGCGCGGGCGGACGGATAAGCGCGGCACGAGCGCGGCGCGCCCGGAGCGGACGGGAGTAAACGCGCATTCATACGGGCGATGATGCAGTGCAGGTGGGCGGGGCAGAGGTGGGTCCATATTTCTTGTGGACAAATGGCTGGTTGGGGTACTTACAAGGGAAGTGAGTAATGTGGCCCGAACGGGACGAACCCCAGTGTAGGAGGTCAGAAAGAGGTGGGCTCGGAGATTTCGGCGTTGTTGGAAGTTTGTTGAACTCTCCGGGATGTTCGAGCGTCATCGCGCGTTGAAGGGTTTGCCAACACAAAACGGTCAATGCGCGAAATCTTTGCGGAATTTTCAGAAAGAAACAGTCTTACGGCCCAATACCTGTCCGCCATCAGCCTTCTAGCCCCGGGACACTCAGAGCAAGTTCACCTCGGGCATGAATCTCAAGGAAAAATTCACATAAATTACCCTTTTTGTGTCCAGCTCACGGCCGAGTTTGGCCTCGGTATGAATATCAGTGTGTGAGGAGGAGTGTCTCAATTGAACGATCAAATTGTGCTCCGAGTCTTAGAACTCATGTGTCGACCATAGTGGCAGATGACGCCTCTTGGAAGTTAGAATTCACCCAGACGTTTTGGGTCGGAGCACGATGCAGCGCCCCTTCGCCTCTCTTACTTCGTTTCACATTTTGATGCACACCGCTCGTGGTAGAATCTGGACATTGAATCGTAGGCAGGGAAGCCAATTACGTATGTATAATAATGACGTTTACCAATCTAAGCATCCCAAAAACTCTATAAAATTTCACAGTAGACCCAAAGCTGCTCAGAGATCGGACGGGTCAAGCGCGTCGTAGGTCGGACAGAGCTGGTCCCAAGCCGCTATACGTATAAAACCCCCGAGTCAGCGAACGCACAATGAATAAATCCCCGGAAATGGACATACGCGAATGAGCAATGGTGGTATTCCAGTCCGGCACATCCTCTGCGAACACGATGGCGAGCCCGCTGTCAGGATCCATACAGTATTTCAGTAGCTGCACACAGCAGGGAATGCACGAATAAAGACGCACGCCTCGAGGTGCCAGTCGATATGGCAGTGCAGGAACCACGCTGCAAAGGTTGATTGAGAATCATCCACGGCGTGCAGGAGGAAGTAACTCACGTCCATCGTTATCGGTGACGAAGCGGATGGTGACGTTGTCTCCAGCGTTGCCTACGCTCACCCTGCGGCGAGAACCACCGTCAGTTCGAAATCATGAGGAATCGAGATAAGATAAAGACGTACACATCGCGCCGGGGCTAATAAGCGAGGGAGTGTTTTAGAACCAACGTTAACGACAAAAAGAGGCAAGACGACTGACGGGGTTGGCGTAGTTATAGACCGAGCTGTTCGCGCTGCGCACCGACGTCGAATGCATGGCCGTGCAAGTGGAATGGATGCTACAGCACGGTGGAAGAAAGAAAGAACAAAAGAATATCAGTTCCGAACCTCTGCGCCGCGCGATGAAGACGCCACGCACCTGTCCGCCGCCGGGGATCGACACCTGGATCACGCTGTCCTTTGGAATAGGGAACACAGAGCCGGTGGGGAGAAGCGACTGCGCGTCTTCCGCTCCAGAAAGGATCTGCAGCAGCACCGGGGGTGGTGGGTGGGACGAAGGAGACGTTGTTCATCGCGAACTTGCCGCCCGCCTGCGAGCGTACATGCATGTGAGGAGATGTTCTATGTGCGGAAGAGAGGGGGGAATACCCACCGCAGAGATGACGAAGTTGAATGATTTGGCTGGAGTGCCAGAAGACACGGGCGTCAGAGGCTAGAATTCGATGTTCAGTGCCTGAAATAGCTACATCAGACATGGTCCACGTACTGCGCCAGGGCTGGATAGCGGCTAGACCGGCGAAAGGGTAGTGAGCAGCGAGGAGAGCTGAGGTATTGTACCACTCACGCGCATATTTGCTTCGACGAATGCGTTGGTGCTGTTATTCTGCGTGATGTAGGGTCCGCATCCGCCGCACCAACATCTATAAATAGGCCATGCATTTCTCAGTGGCAAGGACAAAATCCTCAACACGGCCACTCACAGCGGAGAATCGCAGAGTTGATCCCACCTGTGAAGCCTTTTTGGCCCCGCACTCGGGTTGGCACGGATCCCTATCAACGCCACCATGAGCTAAGCACACACACACGGGCAACTGATGTCCAACGCACAGTAATTGTCCATGGCCTGGTCCGCGTTCAAAATGAATGAATACCGCTGGCCAGCGAAGATCGTGATCTGGTCGACGCTGTACGGCTGCGTCGTGATCCCATCCGCCTCGATGATCGTGAGGTTCGTGTGGCCGTCGATCTGGAAGACGTAGTTAGGCGAGCAGGCGATGTTGACGAGGCGGATGCGATAACGCAGGCCGTGCTGCACGGTAAGGACGCCGAGCGGGGCGGTGACTGTTCATTCACATGAAACACCGATGCGATGTCAATGAGAATGAATGGCTACGATAAGGAATGAAGCGCCACATACGGGTAGTGGATGTCCGTCCAAGCCCCTGGATCAAAGTGGAGTCGGGAGGCCTGGCCGAATTTCAGTCCTGAGGAACGACGCCAACGCAGTAGACAAAAGTAAATGTGACCCACGGAGTGCCAGTTTCCTGCTTGGCGAGAGTGTGGTCTGGGGCACAATTAATCACAACGCTGTCAGTTTTGGTAGATATCTGCGTCCAGATTCATCACGTACACCAATCGGCGAGGGTCAAGACCGTCTGGTCTGAAAAGTGGGCGCTGTCAGAATCTCCACCCGCTGATCGGGCCTGTCGAGCGGGATCACATACCGTTATCGACCTCGTAATAGCCAAGGTACGGATCCTGCGGGTCGTAGACAACCATGGGTCCGCGCAAGCCGTCGCAATACTGCGTCGCTGAAATGGAATTAGATCTCAGCGGAAGAATTGGAGAGTAGACACAGGATGACGTACAGAGATGAGAGTGATACCAGAAGGTACTGCGACACAGTGAGATGATTGGCTTGTTAGAAACGTTCTTCTACACTTACCAGCTTGGTTCACGGTGAAATCGTAGAGGAATGAGTTGCCATGGGCATTGGACACTGTGTTACGAATGCAGGGCTGAATGCACATCGGTGAGCCGATGCTGGCGAGGTGAAATCGCATCCTTACCCATCGTACGAAGCAGTTCCTTTCTGATATGGTGTTAGCCCTGTGGAACCGGTTGAACACCTCGAGAAGCGTTTACCTGGAAGATGCCGTGCCAATGCTACTCGGAATGATTAGTCAAAGGAGGAAATTTAATTTAATGAACTTACGATGGACGTGGACTGAAGCATTCTGGAGTCGAACTGATTGTTGACGACGTTGAGCTGGAAGCGATCGCCCTTGTTCCCGACGATCGTGGTGCCGGGAACTGGCCCCCAGAAAGGACAGCAGGGCGCGTCGTACCATCGAGTGTAACAGACGCATTGGCAACAACGATGTCGCCCACCGGACCGACTGTCACGGCCGACGCGAAGTTCGCCACAGCAAGCGCGATTGAGAGGAAAGAAGCAGAGAGCCTGGTCATCTTACACTGAAGGAGCGGATCGAACAGGAAACGATGCTGTGTGCGTTTTATACCACACAATTCCGGTATTTTTATCACTCGACATTCGTCTTATTGCGCTTGGCACTGTAGCAGGTTTGGCGACGGGGATGGAGGGCCGAGGCTGACTGCAAAATGTTCTATGACCGGTGCCCCTGTGCCTGGCCGTTTAGTCTCCATCTGCTTGTGTTTTAGATGTATGCCAGTTCATGCCAATATCTATAATGGAGGTCCTCCGCTTGAGCAATGGAACAGCCAAGTGCAGACGTACATGGACGTTCGGAACAAGATGGCGTGTCACACCAATGTCACGCCTCACCGGAGCAATTCGGCAACGCCAGTTGGCCAGCCGATTTGTTTGTCCGGTTGCAGTCAGAGCAAAAAACTGAGAACGACTGAAGGTGGTGGTCAATGGCAGCAGCAACAAGCAACTTGGATAATGAGTCACTCGGCGTCACTTAAGAACCAATAATATACCTCCCCCCCGGCTTGAATTCGCCATCTGTGATATTGAAAGTTGAAACAGTTGACTTCCTCAGCGCCGTTCGTGGCCGCACCGACAGTCGGACAGTAGATATGTCCTTGCAGTTGGGACAATACAAAAGTGTACGTATCTACTTGTTCCCCCTAACACACTCGCTAAGCGCGATCAAAATGTGGTACACATCTGCGGGGGCGAAAATGCCGCGTCTGGCGCGCACTGCCGCACATGGACCATTACATTGTTCAGTGTGGCCCGGAGTAACTCGGGACCGGAAACAAGCGCTGTACTGAATGAAAGAGTATGTCTGATGGGATGGATAGTCCAACGGTGGTGGAACATCAGTGGTTTCGAGCCCGCTGAGCTCCGTATGACCTCAGCAGGAGGCGGATGTAACGGGCCCGATCACCCGCTACGTGGGTTCGGGGTAACTCGGGACAGGCACTGTTAACCGTTCTTTAAGCAAATGCCTCCGGCGGTTGGTGGGTCGGCGGTGCAATTGCCCCATGTAGTTTTATCTCCATGTTGTCGGCCTCTCCTCTGATCCTCAAAATGATAATTTTTCTTTGGACAAGACGGGCCGCCACTTCATTCTGGCACGCTACGAGGGGTACAGCGGGGTAACGACCAAGGATAAAGGCAGTCTGACGGAGGACTCCTTGTCTTCATCATGAGACTCCCGTGTGGCCTTGAAATCCCGAATCAAGACGCTTGCAAAAATTGAAGCAAACAGGATTGTACGGCGAGAAATTGGGTTGGATTAGCTGCCTGCGAGGAGATCCGCCGTGCAAGAGAATAAACCTGGTCATTTCTAGGCCATGAATTAAAGAATAAAATTGGGATTGATAACCACTGGTGCGGCCAGTGAAAATTTCGCTAACACAATAACGGAGGAATAAGGGACGGAAATTAAAGGCTGGTGGGCGGCAGCCGAGGTATCAGATCGTGAGTTGCGGAGAGTTCGAACGGGCAGTGGAACAGCCAGACACATATTGATGATCAACGCAAGCAGGTTCGCCGAGAAGACTTTCAGATCAGTGGAAAATCTGGAACACCAGCGAGACAGTTTCGACTGTAGCGAAACTAACCATAGCAGACAGAAGCGTTGATCCGGAATATTCCCAGAAGAATGTTGCGATTCCAGTAATTTCGGGTGCGAGAAAAAATGGGGAACCTTTACCAGTCCGAAAGAGTGGACATGGGGCCATGGACTACGTGGCCTCCCGGCCTGATAAAAATCGAGTTGGGCTGCGCCGTAGGCAGCAGCAACTGTGATCAAGTACAACTTGTCAGGGAGAAACTGTGCGCTGGTCAAGTGTTCAGCTTCATGGCGTGTTGAGGTGCGAAATCCAGCTGCGTAAAAGTCACTGGAGGTCGAGGAATGAGGACAAGAGAGCCAGAAGAAAGGGGAACCACTACATGGAGATAAACACAAATAGATACAAAGAATCGCCGAGGTAATCGTTAAAGAACGGTTGATTTGGATCCGAAATCATCACACAGTGGAAGCTTTACTGCGGGTCTGCAATTCCAACCTCATTTCCCCACTAGTACTACCGGAACTTATCAAAGGTCTCTTTGTGTTACTGCGGCCAGTGCAAATGTCTCCAGAACGGCACCGAAACTATTCATCTGACCCACCCGTACTGCCTGTCGCAAAGCTTGTCGCAGCAAATGATTCTTGCGTCCGAAATTCAACTGCCTGCGGCCACCTATGCTCCCGAGGATTCTCCACACAAAAATGGCGCACCTCGCTGGCTGCAGAATCTATGTTTGCCCGCTGCCCTGCTCAGCAGCTGTTTCTCTGGTTCTGACCCGTTATCCGGCCAGTGGTTTTGGCGATCAGTGTCTCCTGCCTGGTCCTTGGTGCACAAATTCGTCAGTGATCGTTTTGGCTAATCGTTCAGGCACCAAATTCTCTCAATCGGCGGTCGAAAATATCATGCGAGACTCAAGTACTGCCGCTGTTTCAGCCTGCGGACCACGCAAGTATAATATACCCCCAGGCCTATTCGATGAAGCTGTGCAGATCATTATGATTCCCACCTCAATTCGTTCCTGTCAATTATCAAAGTTGTTTCACTTAATAGTGTCACTCTTCAAAATCTCGTTTGTCGTGGAGTGACCATGTGTATGCCAATGCTCAGTAGGATCCCGAAATGGGTCAATTGAACCAAATAATTAAGATTATGTCTGATGTCGGATAGTCCAACGGTTTGCGCCAGGTGCAATTCCGGCACGCTACATGTTAGGTTTTGAACCACTGCTGAACGTGGACCGAACCGGAAGCGGACCTAAAATCTGGTTCAGCGGCTGTGAGGTCACTGGACCGAGCCAAGCCCAGTGAGAATCCCGTCTGGGCAAGCATGCTGAAACCCGCCTGTTTAAATCAGCCCATATCCGAACACCTGACAGCAACTCAGAGCATGAAATCTGGAGTTTTATCTAGGCAAATGTTTTGCGGTATGCGCTGCTACGTGTAAACCAGATCAGGTACAGTATGCTACGATATGCTCCTATATTTTGCTTGTCTTTGAATTGAAATGTATTCCATTTTCCGTACAAATACACAATTTCTGCTAAGTACCTACGGCCGTCCATCGACGATCACTGTTTCATTTTTGCTTGCTTTTTGCGCTCTTTTTCATGTTTGGCAGACATGGTAACCGGCGAGTAAGCCGTGAAATCTGTCCTTTTTGAACGTTTCAGGTGCTCTGCGACCTTTGAGGAACGATACAGCACCCAGACTGCACGAAACGGAGAAAAGAGCCAAAATGGGCCCGGAAGAGGGCGGAAAGGGAGCTGAACACCGGAACCTTCGCAGCGTTAGCCATCTTTCGGCCCTTTTTCGCTTCCTTTTTTTGCTGAAGACCTAGATCTTTTGCGATTTACACCCCTTTGCATGTTGAAATGAGGGAATAAGAAAAAAGGAGAACAAAGGGAGCGAAAAAGGCTACTGTGAGCGACCTTAGTGTCGTGGAAACGAACGGCAGGCTTGATGCGCAGTGCATCGCGGCTCTCCCATACTCCTCCTGCTCCGAGTCTCATTACGGATGACATAATTGACTGACATTATCTCACAGCAATCCGTAGTCGATGTTCTCTTCCGTGTTTTCAGTCTCGGATCGCCTCGCAGGACATAATTTGAACTAGCAAGTGGAAAAGGTATCACTCAGAGCCACAAAAATCGACGGGATCATTCTAAGCAGTAGCATGGTCCTTGCACTAGTCTTCGGATTGGATTCTTGTGCATGCTTAAATACTGCACGCGACTACGCATTTACTGCGGGCCAACACTCGTTCGCACTTCATTTCATCTGCAGAGCTCTTGTCGAATGAATTTGAAGTGATATTCGATATGTTGGCGATACTCGGTGAGAATAAATAAGTTATGTCGTAATTTAGGGCAGGTTTCGGCCAGTGGCTCCGGAGAGTGCGGCTTGGTTGCGGAGTTTAAAGCTTCAGACAGACGGAGTGCTTAATTTTATAAAGAGGGTGACGCCCCGTCGCTTCCGCTCCGGCGTAGGCGGGTGACATCGTTGAGTAGAAATGCTCTAAATTCATCATTGTGCCGAAAGAAAGACATCATAATTGAGATCGACTTGCTTCGACCTACTATAAGATGTATTATAGTTCTAGATAGTATAAATTAAATCCATAACGCAACAAAACATTACAAAAAGCACATTTTGTACGTGCCCAGTGGCCTAGAGTTGGGTGGAGTCGGAGGACAGAGGAAATTTTGCCGGAAAAGACGCCGGATGCGGGAGGGACAGATCAACGTCGAACTCTGGAATTAATGTAGGAAGCAGCTATACACGATAGGGGTGGAGAGTAACGTGTCTGGATGTGAATCCGTTTGTGGGTCCGGAGAAAAAAATTGAAACTTGGAGAGTAACGCAATCCGTGAGCACTGTTGGAATGAAAGAAATGTGTTCGGTCAACTTGCCAGTGGATGGAGAGTAGATGAGGAGACCACCAAAACCACATCGACGACACACTCGCAGGACCGCAAAAATCGCACTGAAATAACTACAGGATTGCAAACACCGGCGAAGATGACAATGTGATGTTGCGCCAGGGACTTCGATCGCATGAGTCCAGCCAACCTGCCGGGCGAGCTCCGAAACATGGAATAAAATTTCAGAGGCGATGTGGAAGTGCGCGCCAATGTCGCATCGGTTAACTTGAATATCCCGCATTTGGTCAATACAACGTAGATCGTCCGAGAAGAAGACGTACTATTGTTGAATAACATTTTGCGCGGGCAGTTGAATTGAAAATGTCGGCCGAGTTCTCGATAGACTCGTTACCAGTCTGCCCTTACAACGGCAAATCTTAGTGCAAGCACTATGCCGTAGGCAGACTGGTACAACTTGGACCGATCAAAAGCGCTGCGCCCGGAGTTTGAAAAATTTTCATTTCTTGTGCCCTGGCTTCAAATCTCAATATTTTTCTTTGATCAAAGCTAGAGGTCCCTGTGAAGTTCCCTCAGCTTAAATTCTGTCTCCTCAGAATTTTGATTCCTCTGCTTGGGTGAGTCAAACATGCAGGACTATTTTAATAGAGGAAGTCACTTTTCGGACCGAGATCACCGAAGATAACTTTGACAGCATGATCGGCACCACTCAAGAATTTCAAACTCCGGGCGCAGCCTTTTGAGATGTCCCGAGTTGTACCAGTCTGCCTACGGCATAGTGCTTGCACTCAGATTTACCGTAGTGCAGACTGGTCACGAGTCTAAGTTCTCCACGCGCTAGATTACTTTGATGTTAGCGGGACTCGAATTTCAACGAAAGAACCAAAAGGACAATCCAAGCACACCTGATATGAGCCGTCTCTGCATCTGAGCTGGTAGCACCAACCTAGGGGTCTGAAAATACTGAAAATGGGCGTAAGATATCACACGCAAGTGCTCACTACGCGCCGAATGTAGATACAAATAGGAGAGGCGCCGTACCATACGCTTGCGAGACACATGTAAAGAGTGCGACCTAGCAGAGTTCTATCTGCGTATTGAACATAAATAAAAAGACGACTCAGATGACGGAAAGGAAACAGACCAGAAAGACTGCCATGAGATCTGTGCGATTACGGCCCGCGCTGTGAAGAGTCGTCAGTATAATATGAGCATAGCGAGGAGATAATTTCACGCCACAGCGTTGGAATTATTCGAGTCCGTTGATGTATTGAAGCATGACGCTGGTATTGAAACCGCTGCGAGAATGGATTTGCGATTGAGCATTGACTCGGATTTGCGGCGAGCATTGCGTAGTCGTCAGTCAGTCTTGATGCTTGCCTGGTCTTGCGGAGGGCTCCATCTGATGGCTTCTTTAAGCGCAGTATCGAAGCGGGAAACGCTGTTTCCGTGTATTGGGAATTCCTGATAGGAATCTGTTAAGCATTGTATTGAAGGAGGGAGGAACACTCTGGATGGCGGCAGAATAGGGAACGGGCGCAGGAAACCTCAGCGGAGTTGCAGTTGCGTTCTTGTCTCGGTCTTGATGTTATACAGGTCTTGCGGGGGACTTGCTCCATGTTGGGCGCTGTATTGGAGGGCAGAGGGATGCTTTTAGAAGGCCGGGGTGATCCTGGGGAAGAGATAAAGCACGTCAGACAGGTCTCCCTTTTGGGCGGGTCTTGAGCGTTCCGCTCACGGGCATGTGGTGTGCTCAAAATAGAATTCACGTCATAGCACCAGCCATCGAAGGCCCCCGAAAGATAAACCGAGATGTCCAGAAATAAATGTGAGGAAACCAGTCTTGAGACGACGAGATAATGGAACGAAGCCGTAAGTGCCAGTTAGTAACAGTGTTTGGAGTACCATTTTGAGAGACAGTGGGAAAGAGAAGCATACAAACCAAATACAAACATGTACAATAAAATCACCATCTGCTTAAGATACGGGTAACAAGCGGCTACTGGGCCACAAAGCGGCCCAGTATCCTCTTCTGTTAGGTGTGAATTTCTTTTCTGGCAAAGCTGAAACTAAAAGTGAGTATTTTTGAATTAATCTGAAATTGACACCGAGTGGAGGACTTGAGGCCAGCTGAGTTGATCTGAGCTGTCACGTTGGAATATCTGCGGTTGAGAAATCTAACCCATCACCAAGTTTATTTGAAGGAGAAATGATGGAAGTTGAATGTGTGGGAACGCCGATGCGGCATGAGCCTGAATCGGGGCTGAAGCCGAAATGGGACCGAGTCTCCGGCACAGACGGCATTAAGCGGAGATCAGGCAGCAATGGCGGCAAGACGGGAGAGGGAGCTGCCGGAATGATAGACTAAAAGCGGAGTTTTGAAAAGGCTTCAGACGAACAGAATGGTTCATTTATAAAGAGGGTGAAAAGAGGGTAGATTCAAACTTGTCACGCCAGGGGCATCTACGATACCGAATACGTAACCTACATTCGTGACCTGCTCTCCTCCCGCAAACAGCATGTCTGCCTTCGTGGCCATGCACCAGGATGTCTGGTCCCGCTACTCCGGCGGCTCCGGTGTGCCGGCGATCCCGCTTCCAATCCTTCCAACTCGGCGCCGGCCATGCATTTGCCCATCGTAGGACCATTGGCGCACCACACTTTACGCTTCCCAGTGTTAAGAACAGCTGCGGAGGTCTTGGAGGTGGCCATCGGGAAGAAGTGCGAGCAGAAAGAGACGGAAGTGGGGTGTGGGCGATGCATGGCGTGTGGGGGTGGGATCCGATCAACAAGGATGTGGGTGTAGTGTTGCGGGAGAATTATTTCATGAAGAGCCCGGGGACAGTGGAGAAGATCGACTAATTGCCTTTGTGAAGGCGATACCCAACGAGGTTTGTCTGCCCTTTGTGTCCCTTCTCTTTTCTGTTTCTTGTTGCTTCTAAATCCCCGTGTCGTGACTTGGCTTGGGGATTTTTCTTCATCGTGTTCTTCCCTCGTCCTGCTCTTTCCTTCTTTTTTGCCCATCCTTTGTTTTACTGTCCATAATTAGATTTGTCCTTGCTGTCGTTGTCTTGATGTCTCCTTTCGTCTTTTCCTTGGTCTTTCCCGACTTGAAGCGCTGAAATCCCAGCTCGCACATTGATAGGTCTACAGTCTATGAGTGTATAAGGAAGTCAGGAGCAAAGATTCCAAACAAACCCAGTAAAGCGGACTGAAGAACTTGTCATATAATGTGAGGACTTCCACTTCGTTCTAACACCCTAAGAAGAAGCAAAGAGGGTAACTCGGTGAGAGGGTTGGAAGCGCAGTAAGGGGGCAAATCCCAACAAGACAGAGGTGGCAAAGGAACAGCGACGGCAGGGACGGAGACTAAACAGACTTGCAACAGGTTAATGCTGCAACTAAACGAGACGAGGACAAGACGGTGGGACTATGCAGCAATATATGAAATATAGCTACAATACAACGCATGGATGACAAAGGACTCAAACAAGGGCAATGGAGGACTCAGAACGGAGGCGATGGAGGACACTAACACAAACAAAGGCACAAAATCCAATTCTATTTACAGTAAGATACATGGGGTTTATATAGTATTAATTCTACATGAGTCCTAATGACTCACATACTGACTCCAAAAGACTATGCTACACTGCCTTGGAGCAGGACCCCTTGAAGTGGAACCGTGGAACGATGACTCTTATCTTGTGACGCGTGAGTCACACCGGATCAATCATCCGTGATTGACACTTCCTGTCTACAGCTACCGATGCTTTGCGAAGATCTTACCCGATGAAGGACCGGTGATAGCCCGTCATCTCATCGGTAGATGGACTGTGCGGCACCTGTAGGTATATTGAAGTTGACGATATAGTTCTTCCCATTTTCTTCCACAGCATCTATCTGAGCTTAAATTAGCCTATTTGCACTCTTACTTCGGGATTGCAGGCCGAGAGATTCCCACCCGACGTTCAAGCGACCTTCAGCCGTCTCTACCGAGGCCCCACACTGATCAGCACAGGTGCTATTTTCGTCGTCGCCGAGCGGGCATCGTTTCAGTGTGCTCGGAATATTGTCGCTACATGTACGAACTTCGCTTATAAAGCGCTCGATGTTGACGGACCTACTCACTGGCAGCTCTATCCACCACCGCTCGGGATATTAAGTAGCTACTGATTAGTCAACATGTCGCGTCGTTCAACGTTTGCTCTGGCAACTCTTGCTGCTATGATTTCCTCAGTTCGAGGTCAAGCGGAGTCTGGTCTCAATGTAAGGGTGTTCAAAACCGAATTTGTTATTTGAGCTGACTGCCATTCGTCATACTATCCCAGGTGGAGGAATAGTTAGTATTTTTCCCGATGTCTCTTTATCATGCTCACCCATCGTTGTAAATTAGGGCTGGACTGGAGCTACGACCTGCGTGGCGGGCTCGGTTTGCTCGGTTATCAATTCTTGTAAGCTTCCAAGCCACTCGCCGGCAAAGAATCGCCTCACAAGAGCATAGATTATTCTCAATGCATACCGGGAACTGCAACTACCACTACTACAACAACGGCTACCACAACTTCGACCGCAACCAGCCCTTCTGGCTCTCCTTCGGGAACCGGCTCTCTGAAATTTGTGTAAGTCCTTCCAATCTACGTATTCTGAGGAAACTAGGACTGAAGTTTCCTTGCAATTGTCTAGCGGCGTCAATATTGCAGGTATGTTGTTCGGATAGTACCTTGGGTGTTTTCACCCAACAATCCGCGGAAAGGATTCGACTTCGGATGCGGAACCGACGGAACGTGCACCGTTAGCAAGGCCTTTCCGCCGCTTTCTCAATACGGAGGTCAGTGGGCCTATCTAGTTACTCACTCAAAAACAATATGTATTTATCTTCCCGGCTATTCGCTCAGGGAATGACGGCGCAGGACAAATGAGGCACTTCGTGAACGATGACGGTTTCAATATGTTCCGTCTCCCAGTCGGGTGGCAGTACCTCCTCAACAATGCGCTCGGGCCCGTCAATCAAGCAAATTTGAATGAATACGATGCCCTTGTTCAAGCTTGTCTGGGCACTGGAGCCTATTGTATCATTGATATACATAACTATGCACGCTGGAATGGCGCTGTAAGTAGTTCATTGCTTTCTGGTAAAATCTACGTCTTAAACTGTCATTGCTCATTTCATCGGGACGTTCACAGATTATCGGCCAAGGCGGACCTACCAACGCCCAATTCGCCTCTACTTGGAGCACTCTCGCTGCCAAGTACGCGAATTCGCCCAAGGTTGTTTTCGGAGTGTGAGTAATTTTTCGTTTTGACAACGCTCACAATGTACTTGTCATTGAACCCGAATACAGAATGAACGAGCCGCACGATGTCCCCAATATCAACACCTGGGCTGCGTCTGTTCAAGCTGCTGTCACTGCTATCCGACAGGCTGGGTATGTAGTGACAATTCACTTATTTCCAAAAAAAAAAACGGTTATCTTATATTACTTCTCTTCTCAACAAGTGCAACGTCGCAAATGATCCTCCTGCCTGGGAATGACTGGACCAGTGCCGGGTCGTTCGTGTCCGACGGTTCTGCCGCTGGTGGGTTTGAATCCTACTCGTGCAATGACCATTGTCATCATATCTATTTATTTAGCCCTCAGCACAGTCAAAAACCCAGATGGTAGTACCACTAATCTTATCTTCGACGTCCACAAATATCTTGATTCTGACAATTCCGGAACTCATGCGTGAGTGCAAACTCAAATTCGACAGTAATGTGACTTTAAATGGAGCAGCGACTGTACGACGAATAACATCGCTAACGCATGGACTCCTTTGGTGCAGTGGCTTCGTGCGAACCAGCGCCAGGCATTGAATACGGAGACGGGAGGAGGTAACACGGCGAGCTGCGTACAGTTTATGTGCCAGCAGATCGCATTCCAGGCACAGAACAGTGACGGTAAGCCATTTGTCAGCGCTCACAATCCGAATTTAAAACTTCTTGTTTCTGTCATTGCAGTAATTCTGGGCTACGTTGGATGGGTATGTCTTACAACCGAATTTTATCCCTAGACTCTGCTGACATACGACATGAAGTCTGCAGGTAACTTCAACTCCAGCTACGTTCTTTCAGAGGTGCCGTCGGGATCGACCGACACATCCCTCGTGTCGAGCTGCATGTCGCCAAAGGCGGGTGCACAGAAGGGATCGACGTCGTAGCGCCTCAGAGTGTTTGGATATTCAGAACATTCTGCAAATATATTTGTATAAAATCAATGCGACAGAATAAAAATCCAAAGAAGCGATAGGAACTGAGCATATTGGAGGGCGTCAACTGGCGTCAATCAATCATTTCGAAGATAAAATCCTCCCCATGCCGATGGAGAGAATAACAGGGGTTAGCTTTTAACCCCCTCGTCAGTAATTTTATTGTGGTGTCTAGCCATTACTTTACGCGGAGACAATGGCTTCAAGGGTGCATTTCGAAGTAGGGGCAAGGAAGATGTAGGATTAAGGGAGGGCGGGCAAGGGATTGAAGAGAGGAACGTAAAAGGAAGTACATGCTCAACTGGGGATTCTGTATCTACATGCATTGCATCGCCTGGCGCCAGTGGTTTCCACCACCTAGAGAAATGTGTTCCACACGCCCAAGGGCAGTGTGGGACTACCGTTCTACCCAACACCGCGGCTGGTAGTTCACCGGGTCTGTGGGAATGCGCGGCTACCCACTAAAACTCTGGGCTCCTGGAGCCAGTTGGCCAGTAAGCTACTTTCTTCGTCCAGTGTGTCGGACCATGTCTCGAGGACTAGTCGGGGCGCCAGTGCAGGGCACTTCCCCTTGATGGGCCTGTTTGCCAACGTTCGGTCCACCTGCAACCTTTGGTTCATTGCGAATTTCCACTTGTTCGTGATCTCATCTTCTGTTGTTGGCTCACCGTCCCGCGAAATCACACGGTCGTTCCGCAACTTCCAGATAAGATAGGCAGATTCGGACATCAAGATCCGATATAGCCGCTGCGTGCCTGTCCCGTTCATCTTAATCTTTCTCTATCTTACTAGTACGCTCGCTGCGTCCGACTTCAATTGGCAGACGGTACGCTGCTGTTAATTCGCCCGTGCACCTACTTTCACATTCTTTTCCTACTTACAGCGGACACGCCTCATCCCCTCGGCGGAAATCGTTATCTACCCATCCCTCAACGGGTCCTCGAACGCAGTATCCAAGACGTGGGGTGATTTGGGCCTCCTTGGACAATTAGAACTGCAGAGCGATACGGAACATCATCTCCAGCACATGTCGACCTTCCCTCGTAGGTCGACCAAGCCTTTGGATTTGAAAAGCTTCAGTGTTGGGGTATGTCGTGAGTCTGAATTGTGGTGTTGAGGCTGAACGAACGGTGTTTATCAGATACGGCTCGGTTTGGGAGCCACGTTTGCGACACTGTTCCCCTGCGACCATACGACGTACGTCTCTTACTAAAGTGCAATACAGGACAAGGTCAACCGGCTGATAATCGACGGTGGGCAAAGCCTGATGTTTCATTGATTTGTGTGTGACTTCGGTTCTAATTGCAGGCGTTGAGGACATGGACTCCTATTACACTTGTAAGAGCCATACACTTCGTTTTAGCGTGTCCCGAAGACCATATCAGCCAACACGACGAACATGATGGTCGACGTCAATGCCAGTTTGCAGGCATTCTTCGATGGATGCAACAAAGCCGGGCCAGACATTTGCCCCTTCTGCGCGTCTTCCCCATCCGAAATAACCGCAAAACTAGGCGCTCTCACCTCCTCCGTCAAATAAAAGCCCCTCCCAGTCGTAACACCCGACTCCCACGGGATAGTCGACTTCAACTTCTTGCGGAACGCGATTTTTGGTTCACTGTTCGCCCCTTATGATCCCGCCCCTCGGGTTCATCTCCCTCACACAGGGCCTCGCTGCGCTCGCCAATGGGAACGCGACGGTGCTCTACGCCCAGATCCCGGAGCCGCCATTCGAGTGCCGGACGTCGCCGCCGCCGCTCCACCTGAACAACTTCGAAGTGTATATGGCGATCGCGTGCGGTGACCCCATCCCGGTCAACGACACTGTTGCGCAACCCGAGGAATACTGGCTGAACGCAGCAAGGGTGTCTGAGTTCTCGGATGTCGTTTCGAGCTCGCGTGTACTCTGCGCGTTAGTATCGGTGATCCTTTTGCTTCAGACAAACGCTGATGGTCCTTCCCAGGGGCTATAAATACACTGTCAAGGCCGGTTCCACGGTGTGTGCGGCTTTCATCTTGGTTGCTCGGGTATCTCATATTCTTCTCAATAAGGCCCTGTTGGCGCCAAAAACACAAGCTTCCCTCTCTTGCTTGTCGGCAACACGTTGGATCCCGCAACCGCCCGTGCTGGGTAAGTAAATTGCGGTCAACGGGAACGAGTGCTGGTTGACGAATATGCCCACCCAGCGCCTTTACGACGTTCAAAGCCTTCCCTGGCTCCGTAGTTCTCACGCAAGACTCCATCGGGGTGCGTTGTTCCTGGACGGCCGTACAAGTGTTCAAATGCTAATCAACGCTTGGGGCAGCACACCTCCATCGTCTCACCGTCGTTGTGCACCTACAGGCATTTCCGCACATACTTTGTGAACAGCACCCTGCCCGCGCCGGGAACGGTGTGTCCTGTCGATGCGGAGCTGTTCCCGTTCGCTTCTGGAAATGTCACCTCGAAGAGACGACTGCCAAGTAGACCTAAGGCACTGACGTGCCACTTACGTAAAGGACCTCTTAGGGGGGTTTACGTGTATGAGTAAAACCCCCCTAAGAGGTGTCCCGGAGGCGAAGGTCTTCGGGATCTATTAATCAAAAATGATCTATTCCCAATCGGAGGAACCTCCATCTGTGCCTTCGCCACCTTCACCACCTCAGGAACCCGATAAAAGTGTATTCAAGAGTGTCTACAGTAGAACCACAGGACGGCACCCAAAATACCATCACTGGCTTTGGTGATGTGTGTGCCACTGCACCCTCCTACACTAGTTTTAGGCCTCTGGTGGCACCCTTCACAACCTTCAGCAAGGCCTTCATGGCCTTCGTGACCGCAAATCTGCCCCTCATTGGGTACCTCCTCCCCATGCCCATGACACCCATGGATGAGTCCGCCTATGTGCTGTCTCCCATCATTCTTAGGCCTCTGGTACAACCTTCAGCAAGGCCTTTCATGGCCTTCATGGCCACAAATTTGCCCCTCATTGGGCACCCCTCCCCATGCCCATAACACTCACAAAATCCGCCTATGTACCCTCTCCCATCATTCTTAGGCCTCTGATGGCACCTTGGTGAGACCTTTCGTGGCCCGCGATTTTGTTAATTAATGCTGTAATCCTTTCATCGAACAAACTTCTTGTGTTTCTGTTACTCACTGTTGCACATCCACCAAGGTCAAATTGCCAGTTCTCGAGTGTACATGTAAAACATTAGACAATTTGTAGGTTCAAAGAATTTTGAGATAGTACAGCTAATGGATTGTGCATGCAAGCTGTTGAATGACCACCATGTGTATATCCGCCAATAAATCACTGTTGAGACTCACACAAGCTACAAACATATCTACCTGTACTTTCTGGCCTCCAGAGTGACAATTTTCTGGACTTACTGACTTGTCCTGACTCCTTTGCCACCTTTGCTGACCTTCACCACCTTTACTGACCTTCGCCACCTCCAATAACCTTCGCCACCTCCGACAACCTTCGCCACCTCTGACAACCTTCGCCACCTCCAACAACCTTCGCCACCTCCGACAACCTTCGCCACCTCCAACGACCTTCACCACCTCCGACAACCTTCGCCACCTCTACTGACCTTCGTCACCTCCACCGACCTTCGCCGACCCCTTCGCCACCTTCGCTGACCTTCGTCACCTCCACCGACCTTCGCCGACCCCTTCGCCACCTCCGCTGACCTTCGCGGTCTCAATCAGAAGTTTCGATTTTTTGTTCCATTGCAAAAAAAGCTCTACGGCCTGTGTAGAGATGAATCAACCCATTGTGGACATTGGTGGATAGCATAAGAGGTACTTGGTTGACTTCGGACTGATTCGGATCATGATTTGATCGACCAATGGTAAATTGAATAACCGTCAACCATCGTGAATCTCCTTGCTCCACATTCAATATCAACGCTAAAAGTCTTGAAAAATTGCAGGAAAATTGCACTCAATTGCCCCATCATTAAATGGTATAGGATTTCCGGGTTTTCGTTGACCTACCTTGCCGTGCATGAATCGTGGTCAAATCCAACTAATTCCTATAGTTCAACTTGGATGACTTCAGGAAATTTCATGTTCAAGTCGCGCTAAGATTTTTCCTTGGCCTGTATTGGTTACTTATCTATCCAAATGATTGTTAGAGAGCATCTGGATGAAATTTCAGCTTGCAAAGTAGCTATGAAGGGCCAAAAACATCGTAGTGAAATATCCTCCTTTTTTGTACTATGTGATTTTCTACTGACACCTTTGGCTCCAGCTCCTATTAACTTGTTCGCAATAGACATTCCAGGACATACCAACCTTCCCAAGTGTCTCGTTGAGGTCTGTACAAGAGCACTGCAGAGCAGGCTGGAAGCGCAGATACACAGCAAAAGACAGCAGCCTGGAACCCTGCCGGGACCACCCTCTTCTGCTGTTGTCTTTAGAATATGACCAGGTTGCAGCATTAACAACAACAGATGCTCAGTTTGATGTATTCTCACCTAAATAACCAGCCACAAAGGTCTCCAGTACATTCACAGCAGTTTCAGGCTGTCTCATGCAGTGTGCAATGTGTATAGGATAAATAAGTTGCAGGTAAATCCCTATTAATCATAATGGGTGCTCGTTTTGATATGTTCTCGCCCAATAGCTGGCCACAAAGGTCTTCGGTACCTTCGCTGCAGTTCCAGTGTTTCTGGTAATATGTGCCAGGCCCATGCCCAAGCAGTAGAGTGACTGTACAGTGGAGTAGCATGGTATCATAGGGCACTTGGCAGTCTGTGCAGCACTCTGGCCAAGGGGAAAATCTTTTGAAACCCTTCGTGAATCCGTGAAGGCCGCTGTATGTATTGTTTCTTGAACTAACATATCACCCATTTGTATATAGATGTCTTGCTATGCACTTGCAATATATCAACACCTAGCAGCAGCAGTAACATTGATTTGATTTGATTTTCGAGACCCTTCGCGCATCCACGAAGGCCATCATATGTATCGTTTCTTGAACTGACATATCACCCACTTGTACATAGATGTCTTGCTATGCACTTGCAATATATCAGCACCCAGCAGCAGCAGCAACATTGATTTGATTTGATCTTTGAAACCCTTCGCGCATCCCCGAAGGCCACCGTATGTATCGTTTCTTGAGCTAACATATCACCCACTTGTACATAGATGTCTTGCTATGCACTTGCAATATATCAGCACCCAGTACCAGCAGCAACATCGATTTGATTTGATTTTCAAAACCCTTCGTGCATCCACGAAGGCCACCATATGTCTCATTTCTTGAGCTGGTGTATCACCCACTCATATATAGATGTCTTGCTATGCATTTAGAATATATTAGCACCAAGCAGCAGCAGTAAAATTAATTTGATTTAATTTCCGAAACCCTTCGCGCATCCACGAAGGCCACTGTATGCATTGTTTCTTGAGCTGACATATCACCCACTGTATGCTATGCATTTGGAATATAGCAGCACTGAACAGCAACAGCAACTTTAATTTGATTCAATTTTCAATACCCTTCACTCATCCACGACGGCTGCCGTATGTACAGACTGTTTGGGGCCAGGTGGCGGAGGAAGAAAGAAGTGATGGCAGTCACGGAGATTTCTGCCCAATTGGGAATGGTTTGATTGCCGACTAAAAGCCTTCACGAAGGTGGGTACCTCTTAGGTGGGTTTAACTATAGCACGTGAACCTACCTAAGAGGTCTTTTACGTAAGTGGCGCGGCAGTGCCTGGGGTGGCCAAGTATTGAGGAGAAGGAGCTACTGGACGCGGGACGGGAGATCAGCAGTGTCATGCGCCGAGTGGTTCTCCGTCAGGCGCTCTAGAAACGGGATGGTATACAAACCTCATCATATTTCGTCAGTCGGTCGGGTCCAAGTCGAGCAATTTATTTGGGCCACTGAATATCGCCTCTATCGGCCTGAGCTCTCCGTCCGACCTAACCATGGTGGTATTTGTGGAGGCGCAGAAGGCCCGCTCACCCATGGTTTTAAAAAGGACGAGGCAAAACTTGAAAGACTGGGTTTTCATTGATCGAAGTGTTTTGAGGTTCATTCGAATACTTAATTTAGAACTCGAGAGACGGGCTCAGTGCAAGTCGCTGCTTTTGATAATGGCCTCTGTCCGTCGGATTATATTAGGTGTATTTAGGCCTCAAAATCTCAAAGTTACCGTCACCTAGACCAAAATTGTTCAGTTAGTCGACAGTTATGTAAGGACTTAAATGCGGAATCCGCGGATCGTTGAGGATCATGGGTTCATTCGCGGCTATCAGTTCCCAGGCGTTTCCTAATACTTAGCTCCGGCAGAAGAATGCGAGGAATCCTGAAGGAACGCAAAATAAATTACCTAAAGGCCCTCAATGACTGGTAGCAGGATTTAAAAGATTAATTCTGAGGTTGAGATTTTTATTGGTGCATGTACAAGAGGTACACATCAACGGCACCCCGGGTTTAACTCCCGATTTGGGGATGGTCCATCATGTTTCAACAGCTATTGGTGACAGCCACCGTATAAAGATGCCTCGCATCCTGCAATCGTTTCCCTCCGCCCACCAAGTTGATTTCCGTCATGTCAACAGCGCCTTCGCCATCGTCGTCGTCGGCAGCCGCGCTCCCCTCCGGTTGTTCTCACTTACACGGGGTAACCTTGGGCGGCGGCTTTTATGGTGCGTGCTCCTTCACGGTTCCCACATACCTAACGAAACAATAATCAGGTTGTGCCGTTGATTCGGCCAGCGCCCTGGAAACATGCTGCAGCACTGTCGGGAGCACACCATTTTGTGTCTTGCACTTTTGGTGGGAGCAATGGGAGTCTGAAGGGCATGTGGTGTATGGAAGACACGATGTTTGATAGAATCAGTATGCAATCACCTCAATTTGGGATTTTGTTCCCAGCCACCTTCCAATGCTCCAGCCAAGCTCGCCGAATTAGGTCGGCATTTTCTTGATGCCAAATCACGAAATGGCTTCAATTTGACAGTGCACATGCGGCCAGCTGTCGCGCGCTCAAGGCCCACTCAACAGGGAGTGGTACTTCTCATTACCTTGCTCCTCCTCGATCGTCGCCCCAACTGCCAGCATTTTTCCTTCCTTGAGCTTGAAACCTTCTGCAAGCCCCCGTAAACGTCAAAACCAGGGAATACTCTTGGCGACTCAGGGATCAAATCATGATGAAGGCTTCGCTCAAAACCGGGACGGCGCGAGGCTTCTCAAGATTGGGACGCCAAAGGTCTCGAATTCTATGGACGTGACGACCAAGGTCTTGCTTAAGACGGGGAGGCGCAAGACTTTTCAGGGTTCAGATGCAACCTATCGAATCATGTCCGATATTTCGCCTCCTCCATCCCATTCATCAAGTTCGCCATCGTTCTCCCCGTTTAATCTCCATGTTTTTGGCACTGATAATCTGCATTCTCAGAGCTCAAACGAATCTCGCTAACGATTTTAGAGATAGGTTCAACATTCAACGCGCACAGTGTGCATATGCGTTTTTTATACACTAAACCTCTCCATCATGCACTCCAGTCAAGGTGCTGAGTATTATCTCTCATTTCACCATCGGCCTCTGTGCTCAGATATTTGATTCTTGCGGTTATTCGGTCGCTGACTGCCTCGGACTCACGTGAGGTCAGCCTAATCTTTAACTTGGCCTCCACCTGCCTTTAATCTCATTGCGGAACCTGAACATTAACTGCATCTTTTTTATCCCTGCGTGAACCTCGAACTCGGCCTTCGAATTATTTTTTATACTGATTGGTGCGAGTAGCAAGTCTGTTATTTTTCAATGCTACAACGACCTCAACCCATCGGCGACGCGTAGATCAAGCGTTGAGTATAGTGCCGTGCCCCAAATTCAACCTTCATCAGTCATGCCTGCCCCGCGTTGCCATGAATTCCAGATGCGTTGCTGTCGCTCTCGAGATTTATTTCCGCCGCAGCTGGTAAAAGGGGTGCGTTATTATGATGTTACTGGAATTCGTACAGCATGGCCGTTCTAGATTCCGCGGAAATCTGAGATGTGTTTCCCGCCCACTGTTTGGATCAGTTCCGATTCCTAGAAGGCCCGCGAACAGGTAGGCGCCGCTGTTGCGTTTGCGTGCTCTTACTTCCGGCAACAATCAAGTTGTTCCATGACCGCCACCAGCGGGCCTCGAGCGCCAGTACAAGATGAGTGATTTTAACCAGCGAATAATGTATTTTATGCCATGTTCTATGCGAGTCCATCTTGGTCGCTCGTGCCCTTAAGATGAGGCGGCGCAGAGGAGACGGGGATCAAGGGGCAAATTCCTAGGCGAGTCCGCGTCCACAGGGTCACCTCCAGGAGCAAAGCCGTACGCATGCAGAGGAGGCCAGACCTAACGAAGACCCGGACTACAGAAATCACAGAGGTGGAGTGATATCGAGCAGGTGGAATATATACTGGCTCAGCGAAACGAAAGCAAGAGCGAAAGAGCGCCAGCAGGAGTCGGAGGGAGTAGACGGTGTGCGCAGGAAGTGAGAGGTGCAGGGTGCAAAGGAGGTCGAGATGAGTGAGGGGCCGCGGGAGGCGTACAGTGCGAAACGCGTACGGGGTGAGGGGTGCGAGATTGAGTGGGCATGAAAAGCGCAGAGTCTAAGCATTAGCGGTAACGGTGCGCCGCGCGAGAAGTGTGAGGAGCGGATGGAATATCCACACCGGGAGAACTTGTAGCGTCAGCGTGGATTACAACGACCAAGTGCGGAATGTGCGGACCGGATGACGAGGATGGGACCCGGCAGCGGCAGCTTGAGGATGTGCGTCGGGCGTTGGGCGCGGGTGGAGCTGGAGAGAGAGGGGGACAAGGGAACACAGAACAACTAGTGGGACCGCTGAGTGGATCGGTGTGAAATTGGAGTTGAGAGGCATAGCTCACCTGGAACGGGCTTCCCGGGCTTCGAGAATGGAGAGTGGGCTGATCTAAAAATCTGAAAGGGGGAGCAAGACCAAAGCGAGCGCGAACCAGCGCCAATGAGAAGTGGATGCCGTCGCCACGGAGTCGAGGCACAGATCAAGGCGGGCGGCGTGTGCATATGGCACGATTTTGTTGGCTAAGACTCGAGCCCAAAGAGAAGGCAAATCTGGATGGTCACGCACTCATTCACCAAGCCCATTCCCTTCCGCTAACCCGCCCCTCGCGCCTCGAGTCGGACTTGAGTCCGAAGAGTTCGAACTGGAGGAAGGACAGAGCAAGCGCCTTCAATGTTCAAGTTTTACCCATGATTATGGTGGTGGATCCAGGAGTCCAAGCCATGTACGGGAAGAAACTTGAAGACAGCAATGAGAGGGCCGGATCACCCGGGGCCCGGCCCGACTTGATGAGTCCACGTGCTGCATCGCCACGTTTTGCATTTCTCTTCTCTCCCGTTTGTAGCTCGACCTTCCTTTCGACGGCCCCTGACACCCATCTTATGGAATCCTTTTCAAACCTAGTTTACACACCGTGGTTTATCCCGCGCTCGCAGAGGTCGCAGTTTCGTCCGGCTGTACAGCCCGTACGTAGCTGGGTTCCCTCGATCCTTCTCAAGAATGAGCCGAAGGATCCCTCTGTCCTCAACTCACCAGGTTCTTCGTTCATAGCTTCATGCTGAGTTTTCCTGATGCAAAGGACTGAGGATTGCGCAGGAAATACAGATGAGAGGATCTGCAACTGCCAACCACTGCTGGCGGAAAGACAAAATCAATGAGATGCTGGCCAGATTGAGTGTGGTGCAGCCAACCGAGATCGACTACATCTTGACTATGATCGTCTCCAATGGCGTCCAGGAATGATGAAAATTCTCGGTCTTCCCGCTGCACTATGGAGTACTGGACAGCCCTTTGTGGAATGGATGTAGCTATTGGCCACTGTGGAGCACTTGACAGTGCTGCATACTGCTTCATAGTTGATCCATAGTGCGCCATAGTTGCGGTTTTCCTGATGTTCAACGCTTTTGTAAACGATTTCAATGCAACTATTCTCAACAACGTCCCCGGGAATATTCACCGCTATCACAGCAGTGACTCCGTTGAGGGCGATGTTGAAAACTCAAACGAAGCGGTTCTTGCCGATCCAGAGTTCCTACACTCCTCAGAAGAGCCAGGGATTCCCCCACGTGAATTAAGTCTCAAGGTTGGAGCCATATGCAGACTTACCCGCAATTTCGATGCTTCTCGAGGGCTCACGAAGAATACCGGAGTAATTATCCGGACCTATTACGATATACGATGGAAGTCGGGGCAATTTCCTCGGTGGTTGCCGGTGAGGTCGTTGACCCAGTGCGCATTCGTTCCGCATGCTTTTGGATGCCCAGTTTTCCACACGGACAGTTGTATTCCGCGATGACGCGAGTCCCAGAATCTGAAAATGTTCTAATCCTGAAGTGCGAAGGTGATACATCTACATGCACTATTTGGAATGAGCTTCTTTTGTAACCCTGGTTCAAGCATCTGATACGAACTTTGTATTCATTCAACAGAGTTAATGCCCACGGGAGACCGTAGAGAAGTCATATTTCCAAGGAGGTAGGAGTCTGGGCATTCATCCGCACCGACTCCGCGGGTCGTTTCTAGCCCGTACTTCAACACGCTTGTTAGCAACCCGACAAAGCTTCTTAGGACCGCGGTCCGCAGCAATTGAATTCGCGCAGAGATCAGTCACCGGCTTCACAATCAATGCTATCTTCCCCCGTAACTTCGCGACGAAGGGCTAACAAGAACGGCTGATGGGTTGGCCAAGTAACAGTGATGATATCTACCGGGCTTTCAAAATTGCCGGTTGCCGGCATGATGGACTCATTGACTTGCTGGAAAATGAAATGAAATGGAAAAAAAAATACATTCAGTGGTGGTAGAGCTTTTCTTAAAGGAAGATGAACGGAAAGGAAAGAAACGCAGCCTAGCAGCAACCGCAAGTTGTTCATGTTATCCCAAATCATCGAAGGCGTCTTTAGGGATCCCCACCGTACCGTATACGGTTACGACCGTATACATTACGCCGATTTACGGGTGCCAACCGGCCGTAACCGTAACCGTAAAGATGGCCCCGGAGGCTCTTACGGTACGGTACGGTGGATTTTACGGTCAATACGACCGTATACGGTCGTATATGTGCGCAATAAATAAATTGAAAATTAAGAGGATGCTGCAACCCCAAAAACATGTTTTTGTGTCTTTTACAGTGCCTGGAGATGTTTTTGAACTTCAAACAAGAGTAATAGTTCAGCCACATCACAATTTGGATAGTTTCCTGTTCAAAATAATAGGACGTGCCAACCGATAAGAGTTATACCGCCACCCCAGAGTCCGTTCGGAACTGTATACCGGGTGTCTCAAATTTATTACTAATTTATTAGAGGCTCATCCATTCCCCCATCGTTGTCAATACCTTGGTGGAGGGCTCTCCAATTTACGGTCGTAATACGCCGTATACGGACCGTATAAATACGGGCTCATACGGTATACGTACGGTGGCAAACCGTAACCGTATGAGGCCAGCCAGAGGACGATACGGTACGGTTACGGGCACCCGTATAACCGTAACCGTATACGGTTCTGTACGGTTACGGTGGGGATCCCTAGGCGTCTTATCCGTGCATGCCAAGGAATCCCGAGTTGCTATCAACATCAGATGCAGATCTTGGATCTTTCACTTGACTCCGCTCGCCCAATGGAATTAATCATTTCTCCTTACATCTTTATAAAACTTGTATAAAACCAACCTACATGCATTCTGATTCTTATCGCTGATGGCGTCCTTCAAGCACCTCTTCGGTTTTCTGGCGATCGTAGCCTCCGTCACCGCAAACACCTTGGTGCTGCACGAACGCAGGACGACTCCTCCATCTGGCTTCGTCACCCAGGGGCCGGTGAGTATTCTGACGTCCCTGACTCTGCGATTCGCATTGGCCGCGAACGATGTCGCTGGCCTTCAAGACAAATTGACATCGGTCTCCACCCCCGGGAGCCTAAATTTCAGGAAATGGCTTTCAAAGGATGAGGTGCGCGCCCCATACCTTGATTCTATTTGGATTTATCCACAACCTTATAGGTCAGATCATTTATCCAACCGTCATCCGAGACTATCGCCGCTTTCAACGCGTTCGCAGCTGCAAACGAGCTGAAGCCCACCGTTATTTCTCCGGCAGGCGACTGGGTCTCTATCACCCTTTCCGTTTTTCAAGCCAACAAGTTATTTGGCGCACAGTATGAACAATTCTTTCATCCCTCTCTCGGGTATTCGATTACCCGCACACTCTCCATGTCGCTTCCACCTGAACTTGTGGGACATATAGATGCTATTCATCCCAGCACCGCATTCCCAAGTTCTTACCCCCGTCTCCATCCCATCCTTTCGCCCGACATCCAGCGTGCGACTAAGCGCGGGGAGCCCCCAGCATCGTGCGACTCATCCAATCCCGACGGTCGAGTTACTCCGACATGTTTGCAGGAGCTGTACAATATCCCTACCGCACCAGCAACCGAGAAGAACAATGTCTTGGGTATTACCGGCTATGGGGGAGAGTTTCCGCTGGAGGATGACCTTGCGGTTCGTTCTGTGGTGATTTATTGTCGCAGTCAAATGATTATCCCTGCGGATAGACTTTCCTGCAGCTCTTTCGGCCGGATATCTCCTCCAACATTTCCTACACTCGCACCTCCATAGACGACGCCAGCCAGTCGGAATCTGGCGAGGCGAACTTGGATGTTCAGTACACTGCGGGTAAGTTAATTGACTACGCACGGAGCTCACTTTAAAACAGCTATTGCAGGTGTTGCGACTGGGGTTCCCTTGCAATTTTTCGGGGCAGGTAGTAACTTGAGTGACTTCGGGACGGAAGTATTCGACACAACCACATTTCTGTTAAGCGTTGAGAACCCACCAACCGTACTCACAACCTCATACGCGTTGACCGAAGATGATTTTGGGATCTCGCTGGCAACGTCAGTGTTTCTCTTTGCAAAATAATGAAATTCCATTGAAATTCCTTGCGTAGGAAAGTTTGTAACGGCTACATGGCGCTCGGCGCCCGAGGAGTCTCGGTACTGTTTGCGTCCGGGGATGTGAGTTGAGCGGCTTGTTGTTGAGATTCAGTCCACTTACTTCTGCTAGGGCGGTGTACAAGGAAACCACGACGGGCTGTCGCGGTGCACCAATAATTTCCGCCCTGTCTTCCCTGCCTCTTGCCCCTTTGTTACTGCCGTCGGCGCGACTCAGGGTATTAGCCCTGAAAAAGCCACCAACTTCACAAGTGGAGGGTTCTCTTCCTTCTTTCTCCGCCCGGCCTATCAGAACAACGCAGTGGCCAGTTTTTTGAAAACTATTCCCCCAGACTTCCCTGGGGTTTTCAACAGCTCAGGCCGCGGGTTTCCGGATCTCGCGGCCCAGGGATGGAACACCCCGAGTGTTCTTTCCGGCGAAACGTTCGCCTCGGGTGGGACAAGCGTGTCCGCGCCGATCGTCGCCTCAATGATTTCCCTGATCAACGACCGAATGATAGCTGCAGGAAAGCCTGTACTCGGCTTCCTCAATCCATGGATCTACGCAAATCCGTCTGCATTCACGGATATTACGATTGGCCACAATTCCGGTTTTCATTGCCCTGAGTCTTCGACAGCCTTTAATGCAACAGAAGGATGGGACGCGCTCTGTAAGTCTGCACTTTCCTCAAAAATATTGCGCTCACAGATTCCTTGGTATTAGCTGGCATGGGTAGTCCATTGTTTGACAAGCTTCTCGTCGCTGCTGAAGCTTAAGCTTGGCTCGGGGACAGTGGTAAATTCATCTGGAGATATCAATTAGGTCTCTCACCAAAAATTGAGACTTGCCATTTTTTTCAAGCAGTTGACATCTAAGTATGATAGAACCGACAACTTAATAGATAGGTTGCGCAAAAGCCGCACGAGCCGCGTGCGGCTTTTTTGCATTGCACAGAGCCGCATGGCAAATTTTGAAATGTGAGAGGTGTCACTCAACTATTTCAATTTAAGCTTACCTGAGGCAAAGGAGAGGTGTTGTGGGGAGAGGGAACATCCTCAGCATTGCCTCTGGTGCGCAGAAACGTGAGAGTGTGGGAAAGGGAAGTGGAACTTGAATGATGCCTTGGTGATGCGTGAAAAATGCGGCTTCCCACAGTTGCACATCCAACAAATAGCACTCCCAAGAGTGGAATATGAGATTTAAGAGGCATTGAATGGTATTTACCAAGATAAGAATTAAGAACAGTGAAGAGAAACCCGCGGCTTTGCACAAAAGCCGCATGCGGCTTGTGCGGCTTTTGCGCAAGCTCTCTATTGATGAAGAGAATGCCGGACGGCGGGAGTGGGTGTTGCGCAGGGCTGAGATCGACTCCGAGCTGGGAAAGCTTCGAGGAGGGCCTTTGGCTGGTGTACGAATCAACGGTCGTCGGCCTGCGGAACGTCCGCTTGACAATGGTACATCCGATGTTGAACTCAAAGCCGCTTGCTCATATTTCATGATAGCGCAAACAGCTCCTGATGCATCTCTCATCGAAAATGAGGAAGATGCCGACCTGTCTGGTGGAGTTGAGATTGAGACTGATTCAAGTCTCAATTTTCAAGGTGCGTTTGGCCATTGTATGAATTCGCAGCTCACTCTCGGTAGAACCATCAACTCCATTCAATACAGTTGAACCTGCTGGTACCGATGTCATGATATTTTGCATTACAAGCGTGAGGTCCAATTTATTCGATGGAAACCGAATACTGAGTAACCGCAGCATCGTCTTCAAATTTTTCAGATCTGCCTCAAAGATCTGAACGACAAATCTGGGACAGCTCATTCGATATCTCTAGCTTCTTGAGTGAGTCACACTCCTGTCTATGATGGTAACGTCTCATGACCAATAGGCTCATCGGCAGACTTCCTAGACTCAAACCCGCAATTCCAACAGCCTGGAATCACAGACAACGGTCAGTTTCAACCATCATAAATGCTTTCAACAATTGATCCATGCACAGACCTTGGATTGAATCCCTACATTCCTACAGAGGAATTCCTGAGCTACTTGGACAATCCCGAGTTCCTCAGAAATCTAGAAATGGGCGCTACCAGTTCCAACATGGAAGTGGATCTGTCTCAGCTCCCAATGCCGACGGCTCGACGCCTTCTTCTCCTTTCGCCGAGCTTCTGATCTACCTTCCGCATATCCTGAGATACAGGGCCAAGGAAAGAAGCGCACGAGAGAACCGGAAGTCGATGAAGCTAACATTGTCGCAGGCCCTCGTCAGCGTACCAAATCGCGTCGGGCTCTTGAATATTTATTCTGTTTTCAGCCTTCGACGCGAACAATTCCAACTGATCTGTCAAATCAGTGCGCACTGTGCACCCACCACCGCATAAACAATTATCTTGACGCGGTGTGACAAGACACTTGACTGTGGCACCCATCACGCAACAGCGGCAACCTTGCGGCCAACAATGATGCTGAGGGACAGTGATGGGGCTGCCGAGGCGAGTCCCACTACTTCCATTGGCTGTAGTGGACTGATGCATCACGAGTGGGACTGCGCAAGTCCCACTCCCACTAACTTCGTATATACTCCCTCTTCAATCTCTATAGGTTCAGCCTCTGATACTCAATTTCTGTGGCGGTTAAGAGGACAGGGGTTAAGCACAGGCTGTCATTGGGTACGTCGACTCGTTACGTCATGACATAGTTGATAGCACAGCATCCTTCTTGCTTCCTTCTCCCACAATGGACGACAAGGAGAAAGCCAGGATCGAGAGGGAGAAAGGCGGGTGTTATTCTTGTCCGAAGACACCAATGTTCCTGAAGGGAACGCAGCCAACAGTACACACGAAGCCGCTGCGGCAAAGCTCTGGGCGGTGTACATATCCCAAGCAGAGAAATATGACAAAGGTCTTGTCGAAAGTTGGAAGAGTGATATGCAGGGCATGCTCATTTTTGTGCGTCGTGCGGGTATTGTTGGTTTTCGGGTTAATAACCGAGTGTCTAGGCCGGTCTCTTCTCCGCGAGCTTAACGGCATTCCTCATCGAAAGCTACAAAACTTTGACGCCCGATTCTGCCGATGATACTGTCCGCATGCTGGTGCAAATATCACATCAGCTCGCGGCGACTGCGAATGGGACTACTTTTCAGATCCCATCGAGTTTACCCTTTACGCCGCCGGCCGGCGCTCTCGCTTGCAATATCCTTTGGTTCATCAGCCTTGGCCTCAGCCTTACCTGCGCGCTCATAGCGACACTGCTCGACCAATGGGCCCGCGATTTCCTCCACCGAACGGAGATGCGCTCAGCACCTGTCATTCGCGCGCGCGTATTTTCATACCTGTACTATGGGCTCAAGCGATTCAAGATGCACTTCATCGTCGAGATGATACCTTTGCTCCTCCACACATCGCTACTCTTCTTCTTTGCTGGCCTCATCGCTTTCCTGATCCCTGTGAACGCCGTCATCATGTCTGTGACTGCCGCCCTTCTCGTGATCATGGCCGGAGTATACGCCCTTCTCACTCTCCTTCCATTGTTGTACCCGGATTGTCCGTATCGGACACCACTATCGGGGACGTGTTGGCATGTGATGGAAACCGTGACAAGTATCTGGTACCAGTGCCATATCACTTCTGACCTCGCCGCGGGGCGGAGTGTCGTTGTGGAGGCGAAAACTCCCATCGAATTCATGCTAGAAAAAGCCAACGAATATTCCGAAGAGCAAACCAAGCGTGATGGTCAAGCCCTCATATGGACAGTCAAATCTCTAGCAGACAATAGCGAGCTCGAACCCCTCATTGAGGCAATTCCAGACGTGCTCTGGGTGGCGCACAGGAGGCGCTATGTCTACGATGACAACATCCGTCGCTTGATGGAAGATCCTGATGTTCAATTGTTTCGGCGGATACAGAGCTTCCTAGACAGCTGCCATAGTGGTCTTCTGCCCCCGAGGTTTCAAAACGCCGCCAGATTTCCTGCTTCAAGACATTATGGGCACTGGCCAGTTTATCCCACAGTGGTGCCTCTTCATTTCCACTTTTTCCATACCCAGAGGAACATCCCGACTATAGTAGGATGGATTTAGAAGTGTTTCCGTACGCTGTCTCTGCCGACGCCATGCAGCGCTGGGCAAACTTCGGTCCTGCTCAGAGGTTACTTCAGGAGGGGTTGAGGCAACTCACCGCCGGCAAGGCGGACGTGGAAGCCAACCGAACACCAAATCTCCCACTTATTCGTTCTGCTCTCAACAAGATACAATCCAAATCATTCATCCATCTCTATGGCTACCGGGAATTATTATCATTCGAGACTGGGTCGAAAGAAACCTTACTTTCCATTATAAACAACCTGAGTGACGAGATCACTGGCCTTTCTTTCACCACTCCCTTTCGTATACTTTTAGATTACCTCGGCAAGGTTGGATTGTCTAATTCAGTCCCATATCAATTCTCGACCACCCAAAAGCTCATCTCTCCCCCCAAAATCCCGGTGTCGACGACGTCACTTTATGTTCTACAAAGCAGGTTGGATCAGATCATGAGGGAGAAAATGGACCTTTTCCTTGACAGAGAACAATTTCACTGGCTGGACGGGGTGGTGAGCACGATGCTGTCGTACTGGAACCCACAAGAAACCGTCGATCCATCCTACCACCTTCCATATACTAAGCAGGCCTTTCCCTGGGCAGCGGTCGAATATCTGAATCGCAGGAAATCCCAGGATGCTGTCAAATCCGCAGTGCGGTCACTTCCACCTGGTGCATGGAAGTGCATACCGACGATGATTGAGCGAGGCCCCTCTGTATCGTTGACATCCGACAGGCCCATTTCGACAGAAATTTTGGCTGAATCGTTGACCGCAGTCTGGACAATATTTCATGGCGACCCGCAGTTGGCATCAGTGAATCTGCGGACTTTGGAGGATGTTATTCACGCTGTTGCATGCAACAAATTGCCTTCGATAAGCCCCTCCGTTATCGCATCGGCGAAGACCGCCTTTTTTCAGGCACTTGCCACATATGACTATCCCACAACATCTGCGGATCTCAGCTCACGAATGAAGCATCCAATCCTACTTGCGGAGACGTCAGGCGCAAGCCATGAGGAGCAGGCTCCCGAGCACATGAACTTCCAGGACTCTGACAAATTGTTACAGCACATGTGTATGGAAGGGAGGATGGGAACGCTGACGGCGTTTATTGAACAGTGTTGTTCAAATAGCCTACCTTTCAGGGCCGCCGACACACTGAAATACAGTGGGAATTTTCTCCCTCACTCAGCTGTACGCCCTAGCCGCCAGATGCGACTCGCGGTCGCGGTCAAAAAGTTGTTCAATGCGGGCTTTGAACATGGTGACACGGAAACAGTCTTGCGGCAGTTCTTCGATATCCGAGTATTCGACGCCTACCTCCCCAATTATGTGCCTCGCTTCTCTATGGCAGGCCCTTTCGCATGGCTAGATAAGGCCGAAGCTCGTCAAATGTTGGTGGCGACCCTCCAGACGTATCTAGCCAAATTATCATCCAATGGTAATTCAGAACTATTTCAACGCGTACAGGAAATGGCTACCCAGTTGGATGCCCTGCATTCCGAGCAAATTGACGAGAGGCACCTAAATTCCAAGTCATGGGAGCCAGAGGAGAGGGATGTGTCGGATTTACAATAACTTGGGTTGAGTCTACATATACTGTAACATGGCCCTCATACCGTGGTGAATAAAGTCCCATTTTTTCCAACTGCTCCTCTCCGGCCAATTATGTAATAACTCAGACAGAGAGGATTGAACATTTTACAGCTGTTTGCAAAACTAATGACACTCGCTAAAAATAGTTAAAAGAAAGCATTTTTGATGCGACAGATTGCCGAGCTCATTTCTCGATGGATTTTGTTGAGAGTAGGGGCGTTCAAAAGCGGGTAAGCGGGGCTTTTATACCTCACCCTACTCACGATGTAAATTACGTAATTTTAAATGTTCCAAAATTTCGGCTGCTTGGCTTGAATCAGATGCGGCAACTTTAGCCACTCCAGTGCTTCCACTACCTTATTCTTCGTCTCCTACGATCTTCTTTATCGCAGTCCTTCTCTAGTCGTCCCAGCCCTGTTGAAATACGGCGCCACTGGACCGCGCGCATGCAGATGGGAAGGGAAGATACACTGTATTCAGATCTTGCTCCACCCCACCAGGTGCGTGCATTTCGGTCTTTATACCAATCCTTCTTCACACTGACCCGTTGCATATCCTGGCACTCTTTTCTATACCATAACATTCACCTGGACCTCCGATTCCGTACTGCACTGCGCCCGCTGTCCGACAACACCTACTTGGCAATGCTTGTCCTACACGCCTGTTCCGCCCATGGTGCATCTCTGCCTCCCTCCCTCGGGCGACGGCCCATTCGCGGGTGGAGAACACCTGGCGAACCGCTGGTGAACTGACTGTCTGCGCATGAGGTCCGGGCCGCGCACTTTCTACAGTTGAATCGCTCATATGGAATACCATCGGGATAGGACTCAAGGGTATTCCATATGCCGGTTATTCCATGCGCCTGGCATACTCTCCGCGTCACGTTTCCCGACCATCTCCCGTCCCATTGACGCGGGTGCCAATGCTTAACTTTCTTCTCATCACTATTCCGCGTTCAATCATCGCCGACCTCCACCCGCACAATCGACGGGGTGCCGACGAGGACCCACCTCATCGCGGTGGCACTTTTATGTTTGTTTGCCGGGACGTGCAATTCGGATGTGGCAGGCTGTCGCGCCTGTTTCGGAGCCGTGCAGCGACTCCAAGTTGTTGTTCTATGGTTTTTGGCATGCAGATGCGCTCTTCCAAGGCAGAATTTCCCCATCCTGCCGCGATCTCCACCATTAATCCATTTCGCTCTTGGATGAACAAGTTCTCCGACGGACTCTTAGCTCTAACTCTATACCCGTCCGGCCTTTGCTTACCCCATCCACTCTGCGTATTTCACTTTTCCTATCTTGGGTTTCGTTGGACGGCCTATGCACTAGAACTCATATGGGTTTCGCCGTCCATGTCAGTGCATACTCGGAACCGCACCTGTGCGCACGTGTTCACGTCGTCCCACACACAGTACCTGACGACCTCTTCTCTTCCAAATTTCTGTGATCGGGATCCTGTCAAAGCCGTGAATACCGTGTCTTTTACTCCCACCCCCTGGCTCGAACTGCACCCCTCACTTCGCCGAGTGGTTCGGCTTCTCTCTGATATTTGATAGGAACGTATCTGCATTAACATAGTTCACCATCCGCGTCCTGGTTGTAGATGACGTACTTTCGAATCGCGGCACCTTCCAAGGTATCAGAACGACCATACCTAACTGATACTTGCCGGCCGTTTCGCTTATAGTCTGTGAAGCACTACACCTCTTCTCTCCGAATTTCTTCGATCGGGATCCGTGAATACCGTCTTTCGAACTGCACCCGTTACTTTGCCGGCTCGGCTTTGCCGGTGCTTTTACAATGGTCTTCTCGTTGGAACGTCGCTGCACGCTGCCATTAACATAACTCAGCATCGTTTTATAGTCGCCGGTGGGGTTTTTTTTTTCGAATCGCGGCACCTCCTAAGGTACCGGAACGACCCATCTAACTGCTCGTGTTAGACTACTTCCGGCCTTTTTTCATCTAGTTTTTACCCCTCTACACACCGATGCATATTATGCAATAAACTCGAGACTTGAAAAATAACTTCGTGGCGCTCAACCTCCAGCAGATTGCCCACCCCGGCAGGATGGGGATGAGTTTAGCGCCCTCGGGTTCTCATTGTTCCGCACACGGTATCTAATTACCTCTTCCCCCCGAATTTATACCGTGTCTCCAGTTTCCTGCTTCGAACTGCACCCGTTGCTTTGCCGGTGGTTAGGCTTTTCTGGTATCTTTATATACTTTCGCGTTTGAACGTAGCTGCATTGCGTTAACATAGCTCAGCATACGTTTCATGGACACAGGCGATGCTCTTTCGAATCGCTGCGCCTTCCAAGGTACCGGAAATACCTCACCTGACTGCTCGTGTTCGGCTCCGGATACTTATCCCCTTTCTTCTTATACACACTTGATGCATATTTTGCAACAAACTCAAGACTGCTGTTCCCAAACCTTTGTGGTTCCGAACGGCCCTCTTCAGCAGACTACGTAACCAGATTAGTACTTCAAAATATCTTTATTAATAGCTGAAACTGTGATACAGTAAATTTACAATAGCTCCCGTGCAATCGTTCGGAAGCTCTGGCGCATCGAATACGGGCAATTGTTACAAAATGATGACCACAAAACGACTTCCTGGCCCATATAGCCATGATAAATGGAAACTCCTTCTCCCGCATACCCATGTAAGGAAATCTCTTTCTTATAAGTGACTCGCCGATATGACGGCTTGCCCTGGTCTTGTTCATCCTCACTGTCATGGATTCAACCATAGGTCAGCTCTCATGTTCTTTTTGTAACGAATAATCTTTGAGCTAGCTTCACGACTTTTACAGGTGCCATAGAGATCGGCACGGTGCTCTCAGGAGTCCTGTTTGGTTTGATCACGTCTCAGACGTATGTGTACTTCAAATCATTCCCCGGAGACTCTCGTTTCTCTAAAGTGCTTGTACGTGGTGGTACCTGCTTTGAGAAGCCGACACTGATTTGACGGTGGAGGTGGGCGGGCTGTGGTTCGTTATTCGGATCCATACATCTCGAGGCGCCTGCCAATTCACATTCACAGGGTCGTCGAACTGGTGCATACTGCCTGCATCTTCAACGCGCTGTACATGTATACGGTGACAAGATATGGTGATCCTAGCTCCCTGATCCGGTTCCCTGTCTCTTTGGATGGAACGATCATCCTCCACGGTGCTACTGTTATTATTGGTATGTATGGCCTTATGTATATACATGCTGCTGACCTGAACCTATAGTCCAACTCTTCTTCACCCATCGGATCTCGAAATTTATTCAAAAAACATACTACCTTTCTGCAATTGCGATCTTTATACTACTTGTACGCTTTGTGGCGTTCGTCGTCTCAGGCGTGGCTGCAACGAGGATGACCTCCCTGTTGGACTTCATGCAGTCTTGGAAATCTCTGATTCTTTTCGATCTGGCCTCCTGTGCTATCACGGACGTGATGATGTCGGCTATTTTGGTGTATCAACTTGCACAGCGGCGTTCCCATATGTATCAGCAGTATGCATATTTCCGTGTCCTTCCCCCCGCCTACTTACTTAAGTCACACCCCAGTACCCTCGCGCTCATGGATAAGCTTATTATGTGGTCTGTGGGTGAGTATCTCTACTTCTACCTCGATTTCTCATCAGCTGAAAGGAAAAATTAAACAGAAACATGCATCGTAACGACGTATGTGGCGAGATTTGTGATGATACACCCCCGTAGACTCATTCTCTAGTTGTACCACTATTGCCATGATGATCTGCGTAAGCGTTCTCCAAATTATGCATTGCCACACATGAGTCTGATATTGCGCTAGTTCCTCACGATGGGAGAAAAAAACTGTGGGTTTCTCGTGCAGTCCTCGATGTCACTCTATTCATGCGAGATCAGTCGTATGGATTGGCATACTCCTCGTCCAACCGAAGAGTAAGTTTATACTACTCACGAACTCTACTGATATTAATGGCATCCTGAATCTATTGTCTAGTCTTCTCAAACGCTCTACTGGCCAAGTTAGTCACTAACACATACATTTAATCTTATAATCCTTACATCTCGGATATAGTCTAAACTCCCGATCCGGCCTTCGAGATGCCGCCTCCTCAAATGTTCACGAGATGACGGTATGTTTGTATTCTTGCAGAAATCACCTGGTGACTCACTAGTTTGTCCTGCATCCAGCCCACCCATCCACGATTCACGCCCGGAAGTGCCGTCACAATGAGCAAACAGTCTGAGACGTTCAACGATAAATTCCAGCAAAGTCCGGTCCAAGACAATTTTCAAGGCACTGGAAGTCCATTCGGAGAAAAATTTCAGGACCCTGGAACTCCAGTCGAAGCTGGCCAGGTCCATGCCATAGCATTTAGGTCGGCCTCCCCAGTCTGAAACTCCACTTGGAAATAAATTCCAGGTTCGTTCCTGTGCGCCATTAAGCTCAAATACTAATATGATATCCATATTGAAGGATACTAAGATGACTGCCAATGTTATTGAATAACTATATAGTACCGTTTGCGATAACGTTCTTTATTTTCCTCCGCGAATCTAAATTGTTGTTTATACCAACCTTGTGACTGCTCGTCTCTGCGCGCTCACCGTTGCATCGCCATCTGCTCGATACACTCTTACCCATTCGACTCAGCCATGCATGTATCCAGCCACGTAAACAAGAATTGCAAACCTGCTGGCGTCTGCGTATAGTAAACAAACAATTCTGAATTACAGAAGTGCCCTTTCAATTCGGGGTCAGGTTCTAGTGCGGGTCCATCATTTTTGTTTTGTTCCTTTCTCAGAATCTCGCGCCTCCATTCACTCGTGCTCGTGGACTTCTTGTCCGACACCGGTCTGGGTAATATTAATCCCAATTCCAAAGGGCCACCTCAGCGCTGTGCTTTTCTCCGCTGGCAACGCAGGCAAATGAGTGGCCAGCAAAATATAGGTTACCCTTGGATTACCCCGGAGCTCAAGTATGCCTTAGACTAGTATTCGCGCCCATGAGTACATCACCAATATACCCTCTAATTCAACCCAGCAACCTACTCCCAGGCCTTCTGCCCATTCTTCGGATCATCCAATGACTATAGGTTTCTGTTCTGCCGGTTCACTTTATTTTGTAGGTTTCTGAGAACCGATCGCTTGAGTTTTTCGCTCAGACTTTGGTTTCCATCCACGCCGCGTTTTGATGAGTTGTGATCCCCCCGAATTGGTGTGTGGGAGGAATGGCAGGCTTCGCGCCAATGAGGCGGTGAGATTAATGTGCTGAGGAAGGCATTATGCCCTGGGTAAGCCGAGCATGCACGTGGCCAGTCCCCCAACCCGCGTATATCAAGGTACAGAAGATAACTCCATAACCTTGCATCATATCTTGGGAACTGATGCGCCTCTTTGGGTTGAATGCTAGCATGGACTTTTCTGAAGATGTGAAATCGGGAGTCGGGAAAAAGTACCAATAGGAAAACCGGAACGACCGTCATCAGGCCCGACTCGCTCAAAGGATCCGTTGGCAGCTGTGACGCGATGATTATGGCACAGCACGAATGATATCATGTGCGGGGCGGGAACGCTGCAACAGATCTGGACACGCTCGACCTCCCATGGCCAAAAAAAAAAAAACGATGAAAGCCGAACGAAAGCCGAATGGCGTCACAAATGCTAAGACGCCCGACAAAATACAATACTCACACGCATTGTACATGTCGCTTTAGTACCGGGACCATTATTTTGTCGAGAATATGGGCGCGCGGTGGAGAGCCAGGTTGCCTCTGCATCATGAATGCCAATCATATGGCAATCAATTATGAGGCCGATGAGGGAAAAGCAAAAGAGGAACAGTGATGGTATCTGGATAAACAAAACAGAAACCCTTGAACAATTCGATTCGATACGTACGGGTACCGCGGCAGTTCCGATTTTGTAAATTCTCCCCAGCAAAAGGAAAGGATTTATGTGAACAAGACTAATATCGATATCAATTTCGAAAACGCCAGCGTAAATGTTAACCATACCCGATAACGCTAGCGGGAATCCCAACGGTACAATAGCGATAGAGTGTATCAGCATGCGTACGGCCCCCTTCCAACGCATTGCTTGGATATAGCTCCATCATTAATATTGCGCGGAAGACTTGAAATGTGACTGTATAATTTCTTAGAATTGACTGGAGGTAGAGGGTCGAAGGAAAAAAATAAAGAACTAATGAAGAAACGAAAGACCGAAAGAACGAACCCGATGCGTGGGGGGACAAATTCCATCTCGACTATTCCTGCAAGAAAACTTTATTCCCCTGTCGACTGAACAGAAAGGTCATTATCCGATGCAGATGGCGACCCACACGCGTTCAGGCGGAGTCGGGAATGAATTGGATTAACTATACTGTTAGCATTCGCAAGACAGATACCGACGGGTTCTGGGATTGGATCGAGCGAGAGCGGTGATGGCGGGAGAGACGAAGGGAAGATGCATTAGGTGGCGATGCAGCCCTGTCAAACAGTCGGACCGGCTGTTCCGCCGTCTTCCCTTCTCCTCTCATTACCCTCTTCAAATTTCTTCCCGCAGAACGCACACGCCGACTGGCACTCTCAGGTCCACTGGGGGCCAACCTTGAAGACACTAGCTCTGTCCTCTTTCCAGTGCAAACCCATCGGGCGGAACGAGCTTTGGGACGATGCCGATGGTGAGTTAGCACATGGCATGCCACAGGCATGGGGTTGCTGAACTGGTGTGTATTCAGTTAGATTTGCCTTTGCTTCGAGTGTGCACGCGGCCAGCTAACTAACACACCAGTCTGACCAGACACGCCGGAAGCCCCGCCTCTCTTCGATTCCTGCATCTGCATCTGATTTCTCATTGACGCTGGTTCTCGCTCGATTAGGTCTTGTTCTCTTTCAGACAGCCCATTCTCGATTTCTCGACTCCCAACTACACTTCCACGCCGATCTACACAAGCACGGACTCATGTTGTTGCGCGTTCTCCCACCCCCTCGATGCCCATGGCTACCCGACCCGGTCCGCACTCCACTGTACTCCGCCCTTGTACATGGACTCCCCGGTTCAACTTCTGTCTAGTGCAGATGCTCAATCCGCTCCTCAGCTCGTCGCTGCCATGTGTCGTCCACCCTCGCCGCCCACACGCGCGCTGCTTCTACTGGACGAGCGCCCTCACCTGCGCCCGTTATCGATCTCGGATGTGGCACATGGACAGCCCGCCTTCCCTCTTCCCTCCCTGGCTATATAGCGCGTCTGGTGCTACCCCGTTTCCCCACCTCGGAATCTCGGCCTCCTCCTCGTGCTCTTTTGCTTTTGTTCGCTTTTGTTTCCGTTAAGGACGCGTTTAGTCCTTCTCACAGGCATCTGCTCCATCCGATCCGAATCTATTCCCGTTCTTACCTTCCTTGCTCGATCCTCTTGTCTTCTCCAGGCGGCGTTCTCACTCGCCGGATTCCTTACTTGGCTCGGTCTCGGTTCTGGACTCGGTGTACTCTCCTCCTCTGCGTCTCCTTAACTCACTCAGGTCCCGGAACATGAATCGGACTAACATTGGAACGTTCGCGCTCTGATTCTGAGTCTCTACCTAACTCCTCTGAGAAAGTCTCAACACCTTTAGAAGTCGGAAGTCGTCGATGAATACCAATGCTCCGAGGGAGGAGGGATATTATATCTGACATACTAGTATATGCAGTTCTAAGTTAGGGAACAACATTCGAACGGTTGCACGGAGAGTCAAGCCTTGTCCCGCCTGATACGGAGACCCTATAAGCGAGTCAAATTCGACTGCCCCGGGCCGTCTTCGGCCTAGGATAGTAGTCGAATCAGTTTAAATGTCACAAAACGGTTCTCCCCTTCATTCAACGACCTAAGCCCGAAGACCAGGCTCTCTGGATACGAAATTACGGAAATCATACCGAGAGCAGATGTGCGCCGTGCGATCGGGTCCTGCCGCCCTCTGTAGGGTGGTGAATAACTCGCAGCCGTTTCGGAGTGGAAAGATCGCAAGATTTTTGGCGCTTTGGGGGCCTGTGAGTGCCGGAAGCCACATGGGATGCAGTAATTGGTCCTGATTTTGGCTGGGATGTTATGTAATTCTCACGATGAGTTGAGTTCAACGACACTTATTATCGGACACGTAGTTTAAAGCAATGCTATGTAAACACAGAAGCCTGTCAGGCCATCGGACCGTTACATGAAAGGCCAACCACATGTTTACCTGCCGTCGTGTCTTGACACATCCATGTAGAACAACCTCATATACTTGAGACCGCCACCACTCCGACATAACCAAATCCCCCCATTGGACCGCCATGCTTGTTAAAACCTTGGACGCAGACATCCACGATATCAAAGTTGATGACCGCTTCGTATTCCGTGTCACAGAAAGCGGAGACGACTCGAAGCCACGAGGGTGGTTGTTTGAGTTGGAAGGGATGCCATGGCAGCGGGATGTCATCCATTCGCAGCGCGTTCAGTTGGGATTAACAACGGATCCCAGGCAGCGCGGGGTTTTCGAGGTCGTTGAACGTGTGCCAGGCACCGGGAGGATGAGAATCAAGTCCGAGTTCGTCGCCTCCATCCACTATTGCTGCACTTCAAAGACTAATGATTCCTCGGTGACAGGAGATTCAATTTGCTTATAGGGAATGATGGAGACTTCATCTACATAGCTCCTGCGATCGACGAAAAATTCGCGGGGACCGAGATCAGCCTGAAGCCGGCGAAGCAGGAGCGGCGGTACCATATGCATTTTGCGAGCACCCCCGACCTTCCGATGCACATTAGTTCGGGAATCGAATGCAATGTGAAGAAAACCGGCTTCAAAGCTCAGCTGGAATTTTTCTCAGTCCACTGTGCGTTTGTTCGACAGGAGCAACTCTGTGTGGCTGACTTAGAAATTTATCAGAATTCATACGAAGAGTATGGGCCATGACGCGTTCCTTGTTTTCGTACGCAGACTCACGGTTTGTGAACCGCTGACTATTACGTGTCTGGTAGCGGAAAATAAGGATGTCTTGTAGATACTGGATCACTTTCATCTTAGTGCGGTGGGATGATCACGGTTGGAGTTTGACACTGGAATGTTCCCACTCTGACTCCGAGTTTCTACCTGTCTCTAACGAGAAATTTTCGACACATCCAGAAGTCGAAGTCGTCGATCAATATCATTTCTCCGAGGAGGCTAGACGAGCTAGAGTGAGGTGAATCTCGAAGGTGGCTGAGTGTAATCGTATCCAAACCTGATCCCGTAATTGTTCGAGATCTGAGAGCTTGAAATGAATCACTGAAAGAGAGAAAGGAAAACAAATTGATTCCTCACCCGGTGTCCGATCGATATTCAGAGAATTTTGTCGTGGGCCGAAACCACGAGCGCAGATATGGACGGATTTGGCGTGCGGGTCCGCCAAACACGGCCTCATCGTTGTAGTTTCACCGATTGCTTAGGAAGAAGCAAAGGGCCCATATTATTAGCCAATGCAGCCAGATCAGTGTAGCTAAACTCCAATCACTGCGGAACCTTAAATTGTCCGGGGCCTGATCGACATGGAGTTGCCAGCTGTCTAGAGCTGTCCGGCTCTGAACAGAGACACGAGAAGATCGCAAACTCGGTGCCATCAAACCCGTCCAGGTCTGGCGTTCATAACATAATTGGAGGCCCAATTGATTCTCTACTCCGATGTCATGACAGGAATTGGACAGGCCCAGACCATCTGACAGAGGGCAAATCGGCACCTCTCAGACCCGGACAATTTTGGGGTTCCGCGATGAATGCGACCCGCGGGTTCTTGTGCGTACATCTCGTTCGATGGTGAGTTCTTATCACATGGTGTGCTGAAGCAAACCAAAATGTGATTCCTATTGTGTTTAGAGTATTTTTTCGGTATAGCTGCCCCGTATCCACTGGCAGAACAAGGGCACGGGTGTGACTGCAGCAGAGTTAGGGATACAATTTCGACGGCATCAACTTATAGTCGCCTACGATTAGTAAATATCCTACACCTTCTCCCTTTCGCGCATCAATTCCTCGATCCATGGGTTAACCCACCCTCTTCCAACCACCTCCTCGCGCCTAAGATGCTTGGCACCCTGAATGAATCCCAAGCAGCACTTTGGTAGAGAGTCAATGAAGGATCATCAACACAAAGAATATGCCACAAACCTTCGCACCGCACTGGCATTCAAATGGCTGCACCATTTCCCACTCTGTGCTGGGATAAAACCAAGTGACTGAAAGTGGTCGCATGAGTGATACAGACCCAGGTAGTCGAGCAGGCTATGCGCTCTTACTCGGGCTCCCCGCCTCTATGTCCTTCAACGCCCGGACATGCCAATTGGCGGGATCGGCAGACGAGAGATCGATGGCGACGTTGGGCTCGCAAGAGTGATTGGCTGAGCAGCACCAGTGAGTGGTAGTGATTGATTGAAGCAAGACACCTGCCGTATACGAGGTCCGAATTGAATTCAATAATGTCTTGCGATCCTCTTCCGCAGTGCAGTGAGGCGTAGGATTTTTTGGATCGTATCGTGTTGTTCATGACTGCCAAGGTGTCACCTCGAGTAAAGCTCTGGTGGTCCTGGTTAGTCGCTGCAGCGGCAGTCAGAAGACTGTTTTACTCTAGACGCTTGAGGAATGAAGCGAAATTGCCGGGTTTGAACACTACGACAAATCGCTGTGGGAAGGGTGTAGGACACGGTCATGGATTGAGAAGGAAATGGGAGCTAAAGATAGGAGCACTGATGACTATATATATGACGTGTAGCAATGCGTTGACATGGAGCGATTATTCAAGTTTTGTTACTCGTGTGGTGCACTGGAAAAAGGACCAGGTAGATAGCATCACACGCAAGGTCCAACCATGAACACGTTTCCAGGAAGTATCCCGGTACCTGATCAAACCGAAATAGATCCAATTCGATCTCACCGGCCCGCCTTCAACGGCCTCTACCTTCCTTGTCGTAGGAATATCTGTGGTGCTGTTGTTCGATGATTTAACATTTACCTGCCGGCACTGGCTGTGAAATTGGTGATCATCCTATACCGGCTGGTAGTTAAACGCCCACATGCAGGAAGAGATGCAACATCAGTGATTTAGGGCAGCTACCTTTCATGAACACCAGACCGTTTGGACCTGCCGCAACGCTGACAGTGA